>PVJX010033211.1:0-19852 GCA_004027295.1 Dolichotis patagonum
ATTTCAGACATTTCAGGTGTATGGCTTCTTTTTTCTTCTATGTACACAGCTTCTAAGCTTTCTTGGGGAGGGCTAGGGCTTTGAGCCTGCCTTTTGGTCTTTCCTTTTGTCATTTTTCTATATTTCCTTACTTTGAGCAGTGTTCCAAAGCTTTCTCTGCATGTGTGGTGAATTACCTCTTACACCCTCAGTTCCTGGACTTAGGGAGCCAGGAGCCCACAGAGGGGACCCTGTGAGGAAGCCAAGAGCCTGTGGGGGAGCCACTGTCCAAAGGAAATTTATAGTAATAAATTCCCACATCAGAAAAACAGAAAGAGCTCAAATAAATAACTTAATGTTGAACTTGAATCTTTTTTAAAAAGAGCAAATCAAACCCAAAGCTCTTATGATGGAGGAAATTATAATGATTAAAGCAGAAATTAATACAATTGAGACTAACAAAAATACAAAGAAACAGTGAATCAAAGTGTTGGGTCTTTAAAAGATCAAATGAAATTGACAAGCCTTTAACCTCTCTTATAAAGAAAAAAGAAAGGATGCAAAGCTATAGAATTAGGAATGAAAAGGTTGAAACCAAAATGAGTCCTGCAAAATCCAGATCACTAATACCTAATCCCAAAACTATATTCTAATAAGATAGAAAACACAACAGAAATGGAAAATTCTTAGATATATATGAATCACTGTCATGGTTTATGTCGGTGGCTACCAGGCCTCATGTATTTGCATTGTACATTTGTGATTGGTTCATTGTCTAGTGCTTGGATTGGTGGTGTCAGTGCTACACCCCTCCTAGTGGTGGAGCCAGGATGTGATGTAATGGCAGGAAGAAGGTGTGTCTCTCTCTCTTGCCAGTTTCCACTTGCGGTTTTCCAGCCGCCATGAACTGCGGCCCCGCCATGCCACCCTGCCTTGGAGCCAACTGAGTATGGACTGAAACCTCCAAAAGCTGTAAAAAATAAACCTTTCCTTTCCCAGCTTTGGGCATCAGGTAATTTGTCTCAGCAATGAATAAAACGTAACTAAGACAGAATTTGGTACGGAGGAGTGGGGTCATTGCTGTGACTATACCTGACCATGTTTTTTGAGAGGCTTTGGAAATGGCTTGTGGGCAGAGTTTGGAAAGGTTCAGACATGTCACCTGTATGCACAGAGCTGGAGCAACTTAGGCTGTTCTGTAGAGGAGATTCTGGTCAGAGCTCAGGAGACCAGAAGGCTAGAAAGCCTGATGGTAAAAACCAGGCTTGGGAGGTTTGTGCTGGGAAGAAGGACTGCATTGGTTGGTGGACTCCCTATGATGTGTGTTATGGCTTGGCAGAAAGTTTGTCTGCATTTTGCTCATGCCCAGAGACTTTGCCTGAGACTGAGATTAAGGGTAATGGACTGATTAATCTGGCAAAGAAAATTTCAAGGCAGTCAAATGTTGAGGCTGTGGTATGGCTATTGTTGGGGCTTTTAGCCAGATCTATTGCAAATCAAGAGCAAAGAGCCCAGCCAGATAATTTAAAACACTGTAAGCTTGGCCAGAAAGAAAACTCCAGTAAAGCTGTCAATTGTAAAAATAGAGCTGAGACTTTGGTTGCTGAGAAGAAACAGAGAGAGAAGAAAGATGGCCACAGGGCATCCCAGGAAGCAGCGAGTCTCCACCCTTTGCAGCCCCAAAATTGCAAAAGTGAAAGAATTTTCTCAGATGAGAAAGCTTCAGAGCACCATGCTCCAGAATGGTATGGGAGGCCACATGAGGTTCCAAACGGCGGCAGCCACATGAGGTTCCAGAATGGTGGCAACATAGAAAAGCTTTTCTTCACAATCAGGCTAACAGAGCCCAGCAATCTAGGCAATCCACCCCTACAGCCAAGAGAGAGAAAAGCCTGGCTACTGCTCCAGCTGGCAGCAAGCCTTGGCGGCATCCACATGGTGCTGACTTCAGGTGCAAGGAAAATGCACAAATTCTGAAGGTAAGACAGCTTCCACCTCGATTGCAAAGGGCTTGGGAGGCAAAGCAGTGTGCCCCTGAGAGGGCAATTTGTAAAGATGTAAGGGTGAAGCCAAAGGTGCAGTGGAGACCCCAGAAGTTTGGAAAAGCCAAGAACGTGGATCATCCAAGGAAAGCTGCAAAAACTGAGCAGAGAAGGTTTAAGAGAAAAGCTGCGGGAGCTGACATCCCTGGAAGTGCTGTGGGTGTAGAATCACCCAAGCCTTTTGGAGCTTGCAACCAGATTGCTTCAAATGCTGAGCATGGGACTCTAGGACTCAAATTTTGCCCTGCTGGATGTTGGACTTGCTTTGTTTCTAATGCTTTATATTCCCCCGTTTGTAACTTTTGGAATGGTAATGTTTATTGTGTGCCTTTGCATTTCAGAAATGTTTAACCTTGTTTCATTTGTACAGGGGGTTACAGTTAACAGTTTGCCATAGATATTGGAGGAGACTTGGGACTTGGACTTCTCAGCAATGCTGAAAATATTAGGACTTTGGCAACTCTTGGAGATGGACTAAATGTCTTCTGTATAAATGTTGTACATGAGTCTCTGGGGGCCAGGGGTGGTATGTCATGGTTTATGTCGGTGGCCCCCAGGCCTCATGTATTTGCATTGTGCATTTGTGATTGGTTCATTGGCTAGTGCTTGGATTGGGAGTGTCAGTGCTATGCCCCCCCTAGAGGTGGAGCCAGGATGTGATGTAATGACAGGAAGAAGGTGTGTCTCTCTCTCTTGTTGGTTTCCACTTGCAGTTTTGCAACCGCCATGAACTGCGGCCCCGCCATGCCACCCTGCCTTGGAGCCAACTGAGTATGGACCAAAACCTCCAAAAACTGTAAGAAATAAACCTTTCCTTTCCCAACTTTGGGCATCAGGTAATTTGTCTCAGCGACTAATAAAAAGTAACTAAGACAATCACCAAAGCTGAATAAAAAAGATATACTCTAAATAACTCAATGTGAGCCAGTGAAATTGAATATGTAATTAAAAACCTACCAACAAAGAAATCCCAGGCCCTGACAGACACTTTGCTGAATTCTGTAAGAAATTTAGAGAACATCTAATGCCACTACTCCTCAAATGCTTTAATGCAATTAAAAAGGAAACTATACTCCCAAACTCATTCCTGGAAGCAAGTATTAATATCCAACCAAAAATAAAGAGCTACAAGCCAATCTCCATAGTGAACACAGATGCAAAAATCATCAGTAAGATACAATCAAACAGAATGCAGCAAATCATCAAGATTATACACCATAACAAAAAAGGATTCACCTCAGAAACACAGGTATGGTTCAATACATGCAAATCATCATATTAAAAGAATCAAGGACAAAAATCATATAATCATCTCAATAAATGCAGAAAAGCACTTTAAAATTTCTAGAATCCATTCCTGATTTTTAAAAAATCTACAGAAAATTGAAATAGGTGGTCTTTATCTCAATCTGATAAAAGCCATCTATGATAAAACAATAGCCAATAACATACTAAATGGTAAAAAGATGAAAAGTTTCTATCTAAAATCAGGAACAAGACAAGGATGTCACTATCACCATTCTTATTCAATATAATTCTAGAGCAATTAGACAAGAGAAAGAAATAAAACAAATAGGGATAGAAAAGGAAAAAGTTAAATTATCATTATTTGTGGATGACATGATATCCTATACAGAAGACCCCGAAAATTTCACCAAACACTGATTTAATAACAAAATTCAGTAGCATAACTGGATGTAAAATCAGAACTCAAAAATCGGTAGTATTCCTGTACACAAATAACAAGCTCACTAAGAGAGAAATTAGGGAAACTACACATTTCACAATAGCATTGAGAAGAATGAAATACTTAGGTAGGGATCAATCTAATGAAGGAAGTAAAAGACCACACTGAAAACTATTGTACTCTGAAAAAGGAGACTGAACAGGATTTCAGAAAATTGAAAGATACCACTTTTTCTTGGGTAGGGAGAATCAATACAGTGAAAATGGCCTTATTCTCAAAATTGTTATATAAACTTAATGCAATCCTTATCAAAATATCAGCAGCATATCACACTGAATTACAGAAAACTATGCTAAAATTCACTTGGAACCATAAGAGATCTAGAATAGCAAAAGCAATTCTGGGCAATAAAGGCAAGGCAGGGGGCATCACAGCCCCTAACTTGACAAAGCTATCATGAGAAAAACATCATGGTATCAACAAAACAAACAAACAAAAGACTCAGACCCAAAGATCAATGAAACAGAATAGAAGATGAAGAAACAACTCAAACACATTCACCTACCTCTTCTTTGAGAAAAGGGCATAGAGCTTCACTGGAAGAAAGATAGACTTAACAAATGGTGGTGGGAAAACTGGTTCTCTGATTGCCAAAAATTGAACATAGACCCATAACTTTCATCATGCATTAAACTAAAATCAAAATGGATCAGAGATCTAAATATTAAAACAGAAACACTTAATCTGCTGGAAGGTAGAATAGTAAAACTCTTGAAGACACTGATGTAAGCAAAGACTTCATGAACAAAACCCTGATCACATTGGAAATACTACAAAGAGTCAACATCTGGGATTTCATCTTATTAAAATGCTTCTGCGCAGCAAAAGAAACCACCAACAGAATGAGGAGACAACCAACAGAAAGGGAAAAAAATTGCCAGCTCTTCCTGAGACAAAGGACTAATATGTAGAATATATAAAGAACTCAAAAAATTATACCCCCCAAATTCAAAGACCCAATCCAAAAAGCAGAATCTGAAATGAATATACACTTCTTAGATGAAGAAATATAAACAGCAAATAATTATATGAAAAAATGTTCAACACCCAAAGTCCTCTGAGAGATGGTAATTAAAACAACTCTGAGATCTCATCTTAGCCCAGAAAGAATGTCTAATATAAAGAAATCAACCAATAACAAATATTTGCAGGGGTGTGGAAAACAGGAACACTTTTCCACTGTTGTTTGGAGTGTAGACTGGTGTAATCACTGTGGAAATAAATGTGAAGATTCCTCAAAAAACTAAGACTACAGGTCCCATTTGACACATCTACTCCTATTCTTGGTATCTTCCCAAAGAATTAAAACTATCACACCACAGCAATATTTGCACAGTTTGTAATAGCTAAATTTTTGAAACAGCCCAAATGTCCATCAACTGATGAATGGATAAAAAAATGTGGGTTTTTTATACAAAGGAGTACTACTATGCCAAAAAGAAGGATAAAGCTGAGACTTTTTTAGGTAAATGGATATACCTTGAGACTATACTCTTAAGTGAAACAAATTTGACACACACATTCAAATATTACATGGTTTCTCTGGAGTAAGAAACCCAGAGATTAAATAAGGACCAAAACTGATAATAGAATTAAGAAGTAGGAAGAAAATCTCCAAATGAAATGGAAACAGGGATGGGGAGGGGGAAAGGAAGGAAGGAAAAAAGAGAATAGAAGAAGAAAATAGAACCAAAGCTTTTGCAAATAAGGAGGGGAAGAGAAGTTGAAGTGAGGGAATGGAAGAGGATTTTTTATTTTTTATTTTTTATTTTATTTTAAAGAGGATAAAATTATACACAACAAAACAGAACACAAGAAAGCAATGTAAGAGACATAAATTTCAAAGCAAGACAATCAGAGATCTTCACTATCTATCATATTGTTTCTTGTTTTCTTCTAAATAGTTGTCATATCTTCACATACAGAGAATTCACATGAAACAACACAGTATAAAACTGTTCTAAACAGGATGAGGAAGGTGTTTTAGGTCTTCAAGACCAGACAATAAGGAAGTCAACAATGGCTGTCATAGTGTTTCATTCCCTTCAAAATAGTTGTCCATACTTTCATGTATGTTGAACTTAAACAAAACAAAATAGGCTAAAATCACTCTGAACAAAGAATAATAGTATAGCTGGATTTCACCTCACACGTCTAAAATGTACTAGTACGATTAATTTTTGAAAAAAGTTGAGCATATTGGACCAAAGAGGAAACTGAGCAGTATGATTAAAGACAGTTCCAAAAATAGATCATGTTCCAAAATGCTACATTTAGAATACAAGGTCTGCAGTAGGAGAAAGGATCCCTTTCCATGGTGGCATGTGTGCCAGAGTGTCTTTCTGCACAAAGACAAAGAACAAGGCCTCCAAGAAAGTAATGAAACTATAAACATCTAACCTACCGCAACAACACTGGAGACTCTTAGTTTGAGAGATTGAAGGTCAGGCCAGAAAGTCAGCAAATGTGGACCTTCCCACATCCTCCAAATGTGGAGGCTTCCCACAAAAGCCTCCCAGAAACAGTGTAATCAAGACCTCACTCTGCAGCTGAAGAAGCTGAGGCCCAGAATGCCTCAGGTCTAGCACAACAGAACTAATAGACCTGGGGCCTTATTTCCAGTGCAGGGCTCTGCAAATGCTTACAGCAGACTCCAGATCTGTGTGGAAGAGCGAGAGTGCCTCTCACAATTAACTCAAAAAGCTCCATCTTTCTGCAGTATGCATTCAAAGTCAGATATTTGCTACTTGTCAAAGGTAGACAGTACCTCAGAACACTGTGAGTAAAGGACATATGCTCCTCATTTATAATTACAGAATTAGGAGAGACATGGTTTAATTAAAAAAAATCATGGAAATGACCTGACTGTGTTACAGTAAGATCCTAGAAGAAGAGATAATTTCTAGTCATGCTGCTATTTTCAGATATCTGCCCTTTACCAAGTGGTTTCCTTTAGTTTAAAATTTCTTTTATTTAAAGTTATATTTTTATTCATGCATGTTTCTAGTACATAATGATTACATTCCTCTTAGGGGTTGGTACCTATACATAACACATCTTAATTTGTTTTTATCCCTTTCTACTTCCTCCCCTCTCCCTCCTCTCATCTCTAGATCTTCTTCCCATTTGCAAAAGATCTCACTTCCTGTTCTGACACTAACATTTAAGAGCTCTCCATTACTCCCATCACATAGCACCTTAACTCAGGGAATGGAAGAAATAGAAATTTTGGGAAACTCCTCCCACACATTGGTCATACACAGAGTTTCTCAGAAGAAACACACAAAATTATTTTAATAGAAGTTTCATCAGAAAAACACAAAATGTAAACCTCATCTGAAGTTCGACATAAACAAAGTAAATAACTGGTTGTAATACATACCTTTAATTCCAACATTTGAAAGGCCAAGGTAGGAAGATTGCTTAAGCCCAGGAGTTTGAGTCTAATCTAGAAAACATATCAATAGTGAGACCCTGCCCAAAAAAGAAAAAAAAGTCTTCCCTCTGCTGCTGGTCAGTAGGTCTTCATCAACCTAAAGAATACAGTTTATTATTTATTTTCACTTTGGCAACTCTGGTCACCTAAGAATTCTAAACTTCCAATAAAATTTCTTAGACATATTCTTTGACCCTGATAGCTTTTTGACAATCTCTGAAAAGAAAATCCAAAAACACATCACTCACCTGGTCAGTTAACACTGTGGTTGAAGGCAGAGTGGTCCAGTCTTGTGACCCACTGTGCACCCAACAGGAGTCTGGGGAGAGGACACTATGAAGACTCCTAAAGACCACTGACCCAGCTCTCTCACTCTATATGCAAAAGAACTGAGGCTTAGAGAAGACCTGTGACAACTTGGGGCCACTGCCCATTGGAGGGAGAGCTGGGACATTCCAGTATCCAGATTAGATGATTACTCTCAAGGAAGATGAGCTGCTTTATTAACTGAAAAAGATAATGGAATTTTAGAATTTCAAATACCATCACCTATTAATTCGCAGACTGTATCAGTCCTCTAGATACTTGGTTTAACAAATAAGAAAGTAGAGGAAGACGCAAGGAGGGGAAGGAGAGAGAGAGGCAGGGAGGAGCAGAGGAAGGGAGAGAAAGCCCCACTAGAACCCATAAACACAGGAAGTTCTGCATAGTTCCTTCTTGAAGATTCCCATCACAACAATAGGGAACCAAAGAAGCTCAGCAGTAAACAAATCTGTTTAACTCAAACTTCTTTTTCCAAGTCACATCTGTTAAAATCCTATAGGCCCCATGTTCTAGGAAACATACATTAAGATATGCTGACTTAGTGAGAAGAGAAATGAATTTCAAAATAATTGGGCTGAAAAGTAAAGAAATTGAAACATCCGGGCTTGTGTCAAGCAAGAGTTTAGAAACAACACCGTGTCATCTTCATTTTCTTCCCCTGACTGTTTTATCCTGGACCTTGGAAAGAATGAAAGGTGAGGCTGTCCTTGGGTAACAAAAATAAGGAGAATAAATTTTCTTCTTTAGTTTACCATTAAAGGAGTGTGTAAAAGAGTAAGAACACTGATCCACCTTTGATGCTTTGCTGTGTGGGCATTTAAATCCTTACCAGGAATATAAAGCTTAGAATAACATTCTTGCATATTTATAACCTCTTTATAATCAACTACCATATTTTCCCCCTTAAAGCTGGTTAAGTTATATCCCTACCTCAGAAACTGTGAGGAAATCAAATTTTGCCTTTAAATAAACTAATTTGAAAAGTTTTTAAAAAATTAAGATTTTTTAAAAAGGAATAGAGGACTTGAATATCCCAAAGCATGAAAATGTCACATTTTTTTACTCAAATGATTCAAAATAGATGAACAGAATGCTCCCAAAGTTATCTAAAAATATACATCTTCAGGCAATTAAAAAAATCAATCTAAAGGGCCATTTATTTCAAGCACCTAAAAGCCCAATTTAGCACATCAATGAGCCCCACAGCTGACAGGAGCTGGGAGACCAGGGCTGAGGAAAGGTCATCACAATCCTCCCTAGCTCCTTAATGATATGTTTAGCTGGACTAATTTTAGACCTGGCGGAAGCTTTTGATTCAGTTAACCATAAGGTGTTGGCGACCGGTCTGTGGTCAATGGCAGGCGTGGGTTGAGCTCCTTTTGAAGTTTGAGTCAATTCATTCCTGGAAGCAGGAAGCAGGGTGTCAATAGGTAGTCACAGGAACTGTTCACATCCACATCTATCTCCTGGGGAGTCTTTGCTCTCACCCAGTTACCCAATGTGGGCAGGAAACTCAGCAACCAGTAGTGGAAAGCAACATCTTCTTGATGACACACATTCCATTGCCATCTTCCCTACTGACCCACTCAAAATTATCTTACCCTTTCTCTTGGTTCATAGTTATTTTGGTTCAGGCAGGAAGTAGCTGGCTTCCAATCAACCTGAATAGGCGGAGGTTGTGATCTTGGATTAGAGGAAATGCTCTGAGGATATCATAGGTGGATTTGTTTCAGTTATTCCAGGATGGAGCCTCACACACTGGTCTTTTAACAGGTGTTTGAACATGGGTAAGAAAAGCCTTTTTTCTTAGATTCAGAGATGTAGGGCCCACTCCAACTTCCAGAAAAGGCTATTCCTCTGGTTCATATGTTTCAGCTGTTAATCATCCTCCTTTTCGCTAGTTTGCTAGATTTTACAAGGGGTTTTCATTACCCTAATTTCATTAGGCTTGTACATTTTAGACTCATCAGTTTAGATCCTCTCCATCTCTCAAGGCTTACCATGAATGGATTTTATTTTGTGCAGTGTGAAATTCTGTTCTATATATGCCGAATAGCAAACAAAATGTCTATGTCCACTTAAGGACTCAACAACCAAAGCAAAAGAGAAATGACTTCACTATCATCTAGATTTTTAAATTTCAGCAAATTCCAATGCCATATGGGAATTCAAGGATGATCCATTACTTCCGTTTTATATTATAGAATGAGAACGTAAAACTTAAATTTCCTTAATGCACATAATAATTTAGCAGAATAGAGCAAGGACCCAACACTATCTTTGCGAATTTCATCAATCATTCATGTTCCTCACCATGGGTCAAAAAGTGTGATGAACAGCAAAAATACAATGGGGGATGGAAAAGAAACAAGTGAAGGGTGAAAGAATTAAATGAGAAAAAGAAAGTCAATTGGCCTGCGGTCAGTTGCTAAACATAATCATGCCTTTCTTCTCAGTTATTTCTTGTGTTCCTTTTGGTCTCCCACACCAATCAGGTGTCATCTAGTCTCACTGGATATCTCTGGTCACAGGCACAGATAGAGGCAGAGATGAGAACAGTCACACAAGTCCCACTCTCCAGCTTTGGGAAAATAGATTTTTTAATGGCTAATATGACCATTGTGGATTTGAACGTGTTCACCTCATCTATTTGACAGTTTATTTACTGACTATCTACCATGTGTGAGGAAATTTACTGCACATCTTACAAACCATTACTGTGCAGGGACATTGTCTCACTGCTCCTAAAAATGTATAATTTAATAAAACATCAGAAAATATAGTCATCCTAGGTGCAAATTTAAGCCTGTGATATTGTACATGAAAACTGTAAACCAAGGAGGAATGAGATAGACAGGTGCCTTAAGAGTGGTTCATTCTGAGTATCATGGAAGTCCAAAGAAGGCATATGTCCCTTCTAGCTGGAAGAACAAAAGAGTTGGCATCTTGAGCTAGCACGAAAGAGTTCGACACAGAAAAGGGGTGCTGAGAAGTGAACTTTCTGGAAAAAAGGAAATGACATGAGGGCATAAAAGTAGATCTGCTTGGCAAATAGTAAGTGGGCCAGTTTGGCTACTATATAGGATGGACAAATGAAGGATAGACTTGGCCAGAAGTATTTCTTGGAAACATGAGTGTGGAATATCAAGGAGCAAGGCCTGGAAAGTTGGACTAAAGTCTCCAGGAGATGAGAAGCCACAGAAACTCCAGATAGCTCATCTTGGGCCCCAGTATTTTATTGGAGACTGAAGATGAGCTATACCAGAAGGGGACATCAGCTTCTTTTTTGTGTGTGTGTCACAATGTTCTAAGTGAAAGATAACAAGCACTAATCACTAGCTCTTAGAATGGCAAAGAGGCAGGTACACTAGGCATGCAATGCAGGAATAATTGGATACAAACAAAGGAACATTTCTGAAGGTGTTTGTAATGAAAATAAAATTTTACTGTGGCCAGTGAAAGTGTGAGACTTTGAACCTACTGAAATGACGTCACCGTTGCTCAATAAAATTGATTATTTGAATGATTTCTTTTGTTTTAGGTTAAGAATGTTTTGTTCATTGTAAAGTTTTTTTTAAAAATTGTGTTGCATCTTATCTGTATTTTCAACATATAGAAGGACCAGAATAACCAGAGAGATAAACATTAGATATTAAACATTTCTCAGACTAAAGAAAACGAGAGAAGGGTTCTCATATTCTCTTTCCTGGTGTGTAAATGTAGCAGTAACTATATGCTGATGAATCCATGGCTTTTGAATATAAAGGAGACAATCTATTACAAACTAATCAGATCAATTATTCTGCTATACCCTGTCCTTCCTGTGTCAAATATATGCTTCTGCCCAATTCATTCTTATATCAGAGATTCCTTTTGTTAAATTTGACATTACTGATTTGGTTAAAACTTGCCTACAGAAGGTTCTTTATGAATAAAGAATTTAATCTGCATTCCTCTATAACTTAGTCACTAGGTAGCTTCAATCACCTAGTCAGATGCTAAGGAATTAGCAATAGGGGTTAGAGGTGTAGCTTGGAGGTAGAATGTGTGCTTAGCTTGTGCGAGGCCCTGGATTCAATCTTCAGCAAACAAATAAATGAGTTTGGGGACCAACAGCAATACAGTTTTCATCTTATGTAGTTTCTATGCATTGTTGATTGTCTTTCTCAAGTGGTCTTTCCTGATAAGCTGCAAGCAACCTAACTCCATGCCACTGTCACAGAGCTCACTATTTGATCTAGATTTTATTTTGCACTTATTCTCTGTTTCCTTCTTCCCTTCCTTTCTCCCCTCACTACTTAGCAAACATTTAGTGAGCACTTGGTTTATGCCCAACTTTGGGCCCCATGATGCAATAACAAAGATAAAAGGCAGTGATCTTTTGTTTGTACAAATATTAATGTAAATGATTAATTTGCCATGTGAAAAACTTCCCTTCAAGACAGGAACCATCTCTACTTAAATCCAGAGGCTTGTGCACTAGTGCTCTGTGGCGGTTATGGATATGGACTTCAGAGTCCTGGGATTCAAGTGCCAGCTGGGCCACATCCTTGCTCCATGAATATGGAAAATTATCGAAATTCTCCAGGCCTCAGTTTTCCCCTTCTGCAAAATGCAGATGATCATGCTAGCACCTAACTCAGAGAGCTCTGGAAACAATTAACAGAATAACACCTGCAGTGCACTAAAAAGCACTAGATAAAAAGTATTCTCATGAATAGTATTAACATTCAATCTTTGATGAATCTGAAAAATGACCTCTGGTGGCTCTGATGGTAACTGTCATTTTAGTAACTAAAATAAAAGACTCACTAGCACTCCACAGAAAGGTCTATGAAGCAATGCTCATTTCAGTCTGCATGTCACAGGAGCAATTCTCCAGCCAACGTGTCATGTTTTTTGTTTTATTTTCTCTCATTTTCTTATACCAGAAAATTTTCATCTGCCCCCAATGTTTATTCTCTATTTAAAGACACAGCATTCAGTGGGCAAACTGGCAGTTTTTGCCACCAGCCTGGGTGAGGCTCCGAAGGCCTGATGTGCACAAGCAGTTACTCAAAACCATCACCATTCCCTGTAGGGGGATCGCTGGTATGCATGTAGGGTACAGTTTCAAGCCCCAAGTACGGACTGTAACAGAAATCATAGAAGGCAAGCGAAATAGCAATGCGTTCCTCACGCAAATGTTCAGAGCAATTAAAAATAAAATGAGGGAAAGAATGAACCAAAATAGAAAATTACAGTGGAGATGAGGTGGAAGTCTTTAAAAATCAAAGGTTGCCTGCATCTTTTCTTATTCTAGCTCATAGCTTAGAGGAACTTTGGCTGTTTTCAACATTGATGAACTTGGACTGTTTTCACCATTTCTATAAAACACAACCAAAAGCTGAACTCTGGTTACTGGCTGCTGGGCAGGCTGCACCCCAGGAGGTCGGAATGCATAATCAGTCTAGGGGAGGTGGCAGGTCTCCCACACACCTGCTTCCACAAGCCAGAGTTGGTTGCACCTAATAAAGTCTTCAAGGTGATTCTGACTTTCTTTATAGCTCCTCACCCCCCAGCTTCCTTCTGGGCATTTCCAGCCTAGTTACCCCAACATTCCAGGAAAGGCACAATCTCCTTCAAAAACCACACCCTCTTCCTAAACATTATCTGCAGAAGCAAATTTAACATTGTAAATGACATCACCACACTGCAGCACATTATGGACCTGGACAATTTCCCACATGGCCAAAGGTGATCAGGTAGCCTGGAGCAGAGTGCTGTCCAAATTGGATGGGCATAAAGCATCTTCCTGACCATATGCTCTTTAACTCAGCAGATCTAGGAATTCTATTTTCTTTTTCCTTTTCTTTTTTTTTCCTGTCTTTAAAAATGCAAATAGGACTATAAGACCTAGAAGTTTTCCAAGCTACACAATTTATGCTACTTCATTACCTTCTGCTAGACTCTAAGGCTTTGTAACGGAAATTGGCTCTGATTTCTGAGATGGGCATTACATCATACTCTTCTTTTAGCACATTATGTCATCCCTGCTGAGACGCATTATCTAGGGTTGGCTCAGCAGTAGCGATTTTTGTGGGCCGACTGCAGTGTTCCCAAAGAACTGCTGGGAACCACAGATTGAAATCTGAAACATTTATCTTCTAAAAAGCTGAAAAATGGGAAAGATGTTCACAGCAGACCCCATTTATTTTCCTTAACCCTCTCTTGTCTTAGCTCCTTTTCAATCACATTGCTGCAAACACCAATGCACAATGTTCTGATTCCATGAAGGACCAATAGCTGTAATGTTACTACCATTAGGAGTACCTGAGATGCTGCTCCCCGTCAAGGGCTTGCTATATCTGACATGTCCATAATCATATCGCAACAAAATGCTTAAAGGGAACTACCTGACACTCACACACTGATAACACAGGGTGCCCTGCCTAATTCTTGGGCTGCTTAAGAAACAAATGTATGAACAAAACTATGTGCACATACATACACTTGCATATTCTCCTGGCTATGTTGTGGTACAAAGATAAATTCTAGAAGATTTGTATTAAGAACAATTTTTATGCTGGAGACTGAGCTGATATTATCTCTTCTCACTTCAACCATGAAATTAGAAACCTGTTTTGTATCTCTCCATCCTAGGCAGGATTAGAAACCATTGCACAGAGGGAATAGAAGGACGCTTTTAGGATAAAGCAAAGATATTCCCAAACCCCAGAGAATCCCAATACCTTTCTCATCACAAAAGCATAATTGGGGGTGGGGGGAAGTCTCTAAATGCTGAAAGGAAATGGGATACATTCAACCATGACTAAATTACAATTTCTCGCTTATACATCAACTAATGAGATTCATTGGGTGGAGAATAAGCGCCGAGGGAGACACTAGAAGAAAATATGTGATACTCCTTTCCCCCACCCACCTATGTACTCATTTTGGGATTTTTTAAATGGTGACTACTTCTGTGCTCACATCTGATTTTTGTGGCTCTCAAATGTTAGTCATATCAAAGTAAACAACCTCATAATTAATCCAGAGGCAAGTAAACATAGCACTTGGTCACATCAAAGGGCCTTGTTTCTATTTCTGCCTTCAATATTTTGTATCATGTTCTGGGTGAAACGCTCCCCTCCCGCCATGGATTGTGGGTCATAAAGCATGACAGCAGGCTGTATTGATTCTTTTACTCCATCCAGGGTAAGGCCCTGTTAGTAGCCCAAGCATTCTAACCAGCTGAGACACCTGGTCCCACTCTCATGATCTGGAAGCTACCTAGATAACACTTGGAAGTCAACTGATATTACCATTTTTAGCGCTTCTCTCATATCTCACCTCTGTTGCTATTTGTCTTTATCTGCTGCGAGGGGACAGTCTGAAGATTGATGGCATGACCCACAGAGGGCCCTGAGGCTTTCAGATGGATGGCGCTCTATAAAATAGTGTTAACAGCTAAGAGCATTTGCAAAAATCCCCTCGCCCTTCTCCTTTCTTTCCTTTGTCCCTTCATTTCCAACCCCTGCTCTTAGCTCTAGGAATTTTATGATCTGAAGGCCGAAATGTTTTAAATCTTAATAACTACATGTGCCACTCGGGATACTGAAAGGAAACTATATATACTCTACTTGACTTATTCCAAGTTTTTACTGCAGCCAAAGTAATTGCTGCACCATTTAAAAATTCCACTGAAAAAGCAAGTAGCCTTCAACATGTTAAGCCGATTTTCGTGTAAGTTATAAAATATTAAATGACCATAACTTCTATCCAGTAGTGAAATTACCTGGTACAATCACTTCCTTTCTGTTTGTGGATAGTGAAAAGGTGAATTTTTAAGCCTTCAGATCTACATTAGTGTCTAGATTTGGGCAAGTTGGCTGTCAGCCTTTAAAAGACACACTGGGGAAGGAGACCTGTGCGTTCCAGTTGCTTGTAATTGTCATAGCTGGGATCTAAAATGTCCCTCAAAAGGCTCATGTGTTGAGGGCTTGATCCCCAGCACAACAATACTGAGAGGTGGGGTTTGGGGGAGGTGACTGGATCCTAAGGGCTCTAACTTCATGTGTGGGTTAATCCATTGGTGAATTCACAAACTCATGGTATTATTAGGAAGTGATGGAAACTTAGTATACAGCGCCAAGTTGAAGAAAGTCAGGCAGACATGACCTTGGGGACTATATCTTGTCCCTGGCCTCTTTCTTTCTGGTTCTCTCTCTCTCTCTCTCTCTCTCTGTCTCTCTCTCTCTGTCTCTTGGCTTCCTGGCCACTACAAGTTGAGCCATGTTTCACTACATCTTCCCATTGCCATGATGGTCTGCCTCACTCGGGCCCAGAAACAATGGAGCTAAGTGACCATGGCTAAAACCTCTGAAATTCTGAGCCAACATAGACCTTTTACCCTTAAGTTACTCAAGCAATTTGTCACCACAACAGAAAGCTGATTAGCTTAGTACCCAATCCTGCCAACAAGGTTTTCAGAGTACACAGAAGTCCTTAATGCACTCTTCAACTAGGCCTATCGTGTAGTAGAGCTGCTGTGCTCCCAGCTCTGTAATAGCACAATAACAGGTCATGACAGCCTATGAGAGGGGCTCCTGCCCTGCTGCTCCAGAGAAAAGGAAAGCAAGCCCAATAGCTGCATATGACTTCTAAAAATCAGTGCGTAACAGGAGGATCACAACGCACAAAGACCAACTAGTGCCCAATAGATGTCCCAAAATAAAGGTAGACAGCAGCAGTGGTCAAATCAGAATGGGAGACCATGATCCTAGCTCACTAGCTCCTGATGCTACAGTACAACCAAGGCTTGGCATGGAACAGGAACTCTGCACCTGGCTTCATCCTCCTTCTCTAGCTGCCTTGGCACCAGTCACTATGCTTAGGAGGTTGACAGGAAGAGAACAAAATCATGTGTGCCTTGGAGGCTGTCCTGGTTAGAGGACACATGGAGAACGGGCAGCACCTCACTTGCTCCAAAGTCTCTACCAAGACTATCTAGTACATAGAAAGACAAACATGTGCTTCTCATGGAAGGTCTTGATCATGCTACCTATCAGCAATGCCCAGACACCAGCTCTCCTCACCACCTGCTTCTGGGGCCCTTCCAGCCTCACTGTCAATCCTTTGAGGTCTTGCAACATTTCCTAGGAAGCAGAGCCTTCTCTGCTTCTCAGAGAAAGCCTGTGCCATGCACTTTCAGCACTGCCTTCACAAGAATAAGAGAAAATTTCCATAAAGGCAAGCACATCAGCAAGATACAAAGGAGAAAATATCCACAACCATAGTCCAGACCTCTAAAAGATATAAAAAAGATTTATCTAGATTTTTTTTGATACAAGGGAATCAAACACAGTCCCCTACAATGCAAAGATGCTTATTAATTTCTAGGAAGTTTACATTTCCTTCCTCTCTGTTCTCAGGTTTCTACTTCACTTCTCCTCCATGACCTGAAACGTGGCTCTTATTTATCCCTTAGCAAAAGTACCATGTATTCATTAGTACCAAACAAAACTATACAAGATGCATTTATTCATTCAGCAAATATGTACTGAGCACTAGCAGCAATGTGCCAATTAGTGTAATGGGGATATGGATTCAGCCTTTAGGTCCAGGAGCAGCCTCAGAAAAGACATATTAATAAATGTGTGTTAGACACTGCTATATTTTTATCCAAATTCCTCCTCTCAGTCATGGGCACACAGCTGGACATACTTCCTAACTTCTTCTACCCTTTGACATGGCCACATAACTGAATCTTAGCTGGTAAAATGTGGGTGCACCATATCCAGGTACAGCTGTGAAGTAACACCTACTTCTTACCCCTTCTGGTTGGTCAGGGTGAACATGATCACCTGTATCTGGAAATCATGGGACCACAGTATTTCCGATGACATCAACCCCTAAATATATACTCAGAGAAAGTTGTCATTCTAGCCCATTCATGTTCTGGACTATCACTGAGCAACTGTGTGGTTCCAGCAGAGATTTAGCCTATTTATATTAATCAGAGTAACCTGATGCTTTTGTAAACTATAAGCCATGGTATCTGGTACTGGAAATTAGTGAAATGATTATTGATTTAAATGGATGATAATAACAGTAATAGTAGAATAGAATCGATTGGAAAACAATTATTATAGTGTGATTCCATTTTGAAGGATTATATATGACAACCACAGAGAAAGAGAAAATTCTAGAAGAATGTATTGCAAATTATGGGTGTTTCTGGGTGGTAGCAAAAGAGGTATTGCTTAATCTACATTTTCTGATATGTCAATGCTGAATGTGGTCTGATTTCATAATGAAGAAATAAAAGCTATGTTTAATATTAAAAAGAAAGGATGCCTTGAGATGTATTTACAAAGATATAGCATCTTAGAGAGAGTAAAGATTTCCTAAACGAAGTTAGGAAAAATTTCTCAAACTAATCATGTACCTAAGGACCTTTCTAACATTGAAAATCTATAAATTAGCCACAGCCTGAGAAACAGATCAGTTCAATTATACAACACACCTGGTTTCCAGCCTTTACATATCAAGGTCTTATCAATGGAAATCAATTTGCCAGAAAAGATGGAAGAGATGCATTTTTCATCTATAAAAAGAAAATACCATACCAAGAAATTAGTCTCAGCTGTTTCTTGGTGTGAGGGATAAAGAGAAAGAGAAAGGGAAGTATTTGGAGTTGAGGCAGGAAAGTGTGGCATACCAACACTCTTTTTAAAACTTTTTTAATATTTTGTTATATGAATGTATTACCTATTCAAAAAGATTTAAGAGCTTTTGTGAACATTAAATAAGAGATTCTCTTTGACTTGATTAAAAGAGGAGATAGTTATTGTGCAAATAAATCATTTCAAAATGGCCACGTAAGAACTCCACAAAACCACAAACCCATTTAGTCACTGAAAACCCTCTTTTAAGTGGAAAGAGCCTAAATATGTTCTTCTCAGAACTGGAGGACAAGAGGTAGTCAAAGAAAAGTCATTTCTGGTCTCTTGCACATAATCTCCAAAAGGACCTGGAGAAAGATTTTATTATACAATAAGGGTCAAAAATGTTACAAAACACTATGTACCACCAACTCTCCAGATGGAGGAAGAGTCTTGTAGACTGAAGTCTTAAAGAAACAGACAGCAGTGAAGTGGTGATTTGTTTATAGGTGGCTTCCTGGGGAGCACGCCTGGGAACAGAGAGAAGCTAAAGGAAAAAGAATTAGGCAAAAGAAGAGTTGAGCTGTGATGCCATACTGTCACAACAAGGAGTCAGGGGATCCTACATGGCTCTTGGGAAATGGGAAAGCCATTCAGAATTGTCTCAAGCTGGGGTAAAGGCACCAAAACTTAATACACTCTTGTGCCCTGGGGCAAGCGCTCCCTTCAGCCAACATTATAGAAGAGATTCAGTTGTAAGATTCCTGCAAGAAATAACTTCCAGTAGCTGACACAAGGGGTTTGAGTGGAGACAAAGGCCCAGAGTCAAGGGATACACAACAGTATCTGCCAGAGAGCAGCAGGGGAATGTCAGCTCTGCCCCTAATCAGTCTACATCCAGTCATCAAACAGATCACGCCAAGATCTGCTCCTGCCATTCCACTTTGGCAGCTGCCCAGCATTCTTCAGCAGCTTCCTATCATATGTGGGATTAAAGAAATCTTCCATCATGTAACCATGGGGCATTTCTTGCACCAAGAGACCAATCCCATGTGACAGCGCTCTCCATAGAACATAGGTTTTAGCCACATGGGTATAGTCACTAGCCCTGGAAGTTATTATGCTCCTTTACCAGCTCTGAGCCACGCTTGATACATGTCCCTCATGCCCCTCTACACTGCTGCCTTCCTAGAAAGTCCCCGACCACCCACAGGGTGGCTTCCTCTAAGAGGCTTCCCGTCTCCCTCAGGCAGCTCAGACTTTTGTTTCCTCCACATTCTTACCATGCTGTACATCTACAACACCATCTACCACGACCCCTGTAAATTACACCAGCTCTACACATTGCTATCCTCACAGGGCTGCAGGCTTCTAGAAAACAAAGCCAGTCTTGCATCTTTGCATTCCTGTTCAACATGTAGGAAGCACTGTATTAAATGCTTGTTGAATATTCAGAGTGGCTCCCAGAAAGCAGCATCTCGGCCTGTCTCTTTGGGACCCGAAAGTCTCGGATCCATAGAGTGGCCTGGGCTGTTTGGATCAAAAGTCTGCGCAGACCTGCATCTCAGCGCGACTCTTTGGGACTGGGAACTGCCTGGAGATTGGCATCTCGGCCAGGTCTGTTTGGGCCTGTAGCCCTGCCCTTCACCCCCAGGAAGTCTCCCAGAAAGCAGCATCA
>PVJX010033212.1:0-19854 GCA_004027295.1 Dolichotis patagonum
CTTTGTTCCTCTAATTTTTTAGCTGTGTTTTCACTAGATGTGTTCACTATTTCTTTCACTGTTTTTATCAATTCTTCTTTTACCTGGGCAAGTATTTCTGATTTGAATTTCTCCATAGCTTTCCCTATTTGCATATTTATTTCATTTGATATCATTTCAGACATTTCAGGTGTATGGCTTCTTTTTTCTTCTATGTACAGAGCTTCTATGCTTTCTTGGGGAGGGCTAGGGCTTTGAGCCTGCCTTTTGTTCTTTCCTTTTGTCATTTTTCTATATTTCCTTGTTTTGAGCGGTGTTCCAAAGCTTTCTCTGCATGTGTGATGAATTACCTCTTGCAACCTCAGGTCCTGGAAGGGCAGTGGCTCCCCCACAGGCTCTTGGCTTCCTCACAGTGTCCTAACTCCTCTCTGTGGGCTCCTGGCTCCCTAAGTTGTAAGGCGAATGCTGGGTGTGGTCAACCCAGAGCCTGTGGAATCTCAGGCAGGCCAGGCCACCATTCTTTTTCCCAGGCAGGTCTCCAGGAGGTTCCCTGTGAGTGAAGGGTGGGCCTACAGGTCCCAAAGGGTCAGGCCAAAATGCTGGTTTCTGCAAAGTTCCCAGTCCCAAACAGACCTGGTCAAGATGCCAGTCTCCACAATATTCCCAATCCAAACAGCCCAGACCTCTCTGTGGGTCTGGGAGGTTCCGGGTCCCAAAGAGGCAGGCCGCGATGCTGGGCTCTGGGAGATTTCCTGGGGGTGAAGGGTGAGGCTATGGGCCCAAAAAGACCTGGTCCAAATGCCGGTCTCAGGGCAGTTCCCTGCGGATGAAGGGCGGCCCTACCAGTCCCAAACAGTCACGCTGAGATGCTGGTCTGTGCAGACTTTCAATGCATACAGCCCAGACCACTCTACGGGTCCCAGAGGTTCTGGTCCCACAGAGTCAGGCCGCGATGCTGGTCTCTCGATAAATTGGATTTAAATATTTAAATATTGTTATTTCTCTAGTGGGAGAAACCAAAAGGATAAATAAAGAATATATATTGGAAATTAGGAAGAAAACTTTTAAATGTGAATGGAAAATGAAATTGTGGAGTTTGAAGAAAAGTTAGGAGAGACAGAAAGCTTAAAAGAATAGAAAGAAATCAATAAATGCAAAATTTTATAAATGGGTACCGGGAGAAAGATTGAAGATATTGGACAGGAAAATTAAAACAAGAATCAAGAAATTATGAGCAGGTATAAATTCCTTTTGATGAATATGATCAGTATGTCAAAATGTACTCATAAAATTAATTTAAAAAGATTTTTCACATGTGGTAGAGCATCATTTATGAAAAATTTTCAAATTTCAATATAATTCTTGAAGATCAATTTTAACAAGGTATTGAAAATTCTGTGCTATGATCAACTTGGTTACATATCATACCAAAAATAGTGGATCAGTATAGATATTCAATACACTGTAAAGTTTTACATAAATACAATAAAAATATATAACACTTGAATATGTCTAGGGATGCAGACAAAACCCTTAATAATATTAAATTTTGTTTTATGATAATAGCCCCAAATAAATTACATATAAGAGTATCTTATTTCAACATAGTAATGGGTGTATACATGGTAAACCCATAGAAAACATTGTAACAAGTATTGAAATCTGAAGGCATTTTCTTTAAAATGTTCATGAAAATAAGTGTAGATACTCTCAAGACTCAATCAGCATAGTACTGGAATTTTCACCAGAGCAAGTGATTCACAGGAAAAAATTAAAAAGTGTTAAAACAGGAAATGAAAAAATCAAATAATATTTGCTAATAATATGATTCTATCTATAAAATTATGGAGTAGCAACAGCACTTTGGAACTCAAATTTCTGCAAAGGAGCATAATACAAATTTACAGTACATATATCAGCGCCTTTTTATATACCAATAGAGAGATGGCTGAAAACAAAACCAGAGAAGGAATCCAGTCCACTAGTATAAAAAAGAAATATAGAAAGGCTTAACTGAAAACATGAAGAATCTTTACCATAAAAGTATAAAATAAAGAAGAAAGAAATTGGATAATAAAATAGAAGGTACAAAGACTTTCCATGATACATATTGGGAAAATAAATATTTTTAAAATGGCAATATTCTTCCCAAATGAGGCAATGATTCAGTGTAATTTTCATGACCCTTCACAAGATTGGAGTAAAACCCTACAGTACAGTTATAAGCCTAAAGAGAGGAATGAAAGAACCTGAAGAGCCAAAGCAATGCTAAGTGAAAGGAGCAAGTTTGGAGGATTCAAATTATGTGACTTCAATATTGTAGAATCATTGTAACAAAAATATTTTAAAGACATATAAATAGACATAAACTGTGGAACAGAATAGAGGTCATAGAAATAAACACATGTGTCTTTAGGCAGCCAAAACATACCAGAAACATACATGCAAGGAAAGACAGTTTATAAATAGATGGTTTTGTGAAAATTAGATTTCTATAAGAGGCCAATAAAATTAGAATCCAGTCACCTTGAAGAGTAACTAACAAAATCAATGAAAGACATTAAAGTAATATCTGAAACTTTGTAACTACTAGGTGACACAATAAAAGAAACTATAATCTCATAATAGGCATGAGACAATTTCAATTGTTTCGCATTTACCTTAATAAGCTTTATGGGATACAATGCAGTGCATTTTGGAAAATGTCTCAGCTACTACTGAGTAGAACATTTATTCTATTTAATTTGGGGTGAAACACTCTATAAACATCTATTAAGTCCATTTATTGAAAGGCTTTATACAACTCTTCAATTTTATTCTTGACGCTTTTGTTTAGATGACTTGTTTATGTATGGTGTTGTGGTATTGAGGTCTGGCACTCTAATGGTGTTACTGTCTATCTTGCCTTTTATACTCATAGTATTTGTTTTAGGTAGTTGTATGTAGTGGTGTTGGGTGCATATAAGTTTACAAATGTTATCCCTTCATGTTAATTTCTTCCTTAACTGCTTTTCTATACCAACTATCTCACACAAGGAATATACCTACTTACACATGTATAAAAATAAATATAAGAATGTACACAGCTCATTACTCTTTTTTATTCTGACTTGTTTCATTGAAATATAAAATTTAATGTATTTAAATATTGTATTTACTGACAATGTTTTCTCAAATATTCATAGTCTCATTATGAATTACTTTCATTAACTCCAAAGAATTACTAGGTATCAAAACCTCTAAAATAAGTTTTACTATTGCCAAAAATATTGTTTTTGCCAAAAAACCAATATTTTGTTGCCAAAAATATTGCCAAAAAATTGTTTTAATTTTTAATGAGAGTATTTAATTCTATGGTATTTAATGGTGAGTAGGTAATATAATTTCAATGTTTTTGTCTTCTTTGATACAATTGTATGACTTCATTCCACTTTCCAAAACTAAATTTTTAAGTCTGTTCTCCCAAAACTCTTGATATGAGTGATTCTAAGTTGGAAAGTTTTGAGAACTGGACTTACATTTACTACTTAGTTGGATAACGTACATTTTATGACTCATGAGTCCTCTTTAAATTTTTTAGCTTTTTAAAGCAAAACATCTTTAGCTTTTTAAAGGAAAACATCTTTTAAAGCAAAACATTCATATCTGAGATATGACTATTGACACACAAGTATCCTTTTTATCTCTTGTTTTACAACTTATTAATTTTATGGATGAGGAATTCCAGAGCAATAGTCACCAATTCTGGCACAAACAAATAGTATTCTTTGGACTCTGCTTCATTGGCAATGCTTGTGACCAACAGATTCTTTAAATATAATCATCACAAAGCATCCAAAGCAGGTTACAGTGCATCCCTGGTGTGGTTTCTATTGTTAACAGAAGAATTCTAGGAGAAAGTAAGTGAGTGGTTACCCAAGATAAGCAGCCCCTGACACATTCAGCATTCTTACAGTAAGTCATTTCTTTTCTACTTACGTAAGATGGACATTCTAAGTAGAATATTTTTAAATTTCACTAAAGATAATTAATTATGAAGTGTGCATTTTTATGGGATGAATTGTGAAGTTGTAATGTTATTTACATTCTCCAATAATTAAAGCAAATGAACACATCTGTCACCTCAGATACAACTCCAACAGAGTGAATGTGAACAGGAATTTCATTTTAGTTCTTGATGACAAAGTGTGGAAGAAATATATTTCCCAGCAATTAATATATGTAAGAAAAAATGGGTGCCAATTAGTATAAAATGTTCTTCCCACTTGCTTATCCCATATAAGCCCTAGGCCACTAGAGATAAGGGTCTGCTATTTTTACAATGATCCTGATAAGTGCATGTTGATCTAAAATAAATCTGTCCCCCAAACCTGAGTATTTTTTTGGAATTTCTGATTTCAATTGCATCTGTTGTGTTGGCTAAGAAGAACAACTATGGTGACTTCTTTAATCACTGGTCATGGCTCTTGCATATGGAGCAAGGACCTCCACAGGTCCCTATGGTAAGATATGCCTTGAAGATTTCTCAAGACCATGAGAAGTTCTGGATAAGGATTCCTGATTTCTTGCCTGAACAACTCAC
Organism: Dolichotis patagonum; assembly: GCA_004027295.1. NCBI lineage: Eukaryota > Metazoa > Chordata > Mammalia > Rodentia > Caviidae > Dolichotis > Dolichotis patagonum. Next base: position 4,562 of record PVJX010033212.1, read on the forward strand.
ATCAGACCACAAAGGCGGGAGGATGCAGTCTGTCTGTCTGTCTGTCTGTCTGTCTGTTTGCCTACTTTTCTGATTCTGGAAGACACCTGGGGCCACCCAAGATAGTCTGTCAGTGCTGCTCAGCTCATACAGAAAGAGAGTCTAATCAACTGCCATTAATCAGGACCACCCTCAAGGAAATGAAGTTAAAATATTCAACCTCTAAAAGTCTGTTGAATAAATGAGTGAGTGATTGAATGGAATGGGCACCTTAAGAAGTAGGTTGCCCGGTCTGTGCACCAACATTGGGAAGCACTTGTTATGGTGGCTGATTGGATCCTCCTCTGTTATTCCATGGCAATTGACATTGCACAATGAAAGCTTTACACCACTGTTAGCTAAGGTGCATCTAAATTCCCACAAGGGACTCAATCAGGTGGGCATCTGAATGTTTTCTCTAGGAGGAACACCCATTTTTTTGTGTGTTGCACCTTCAAGGGTACATATTGTACATGTAGGAAGTCAGAGATGGAAAGTAGTTAGTCAAAATACACAGTACCTAACTACTGAGAAAAGGGTTTTTTCTACAATTTTTCACTTAAACATGAAAGCAAACCACTCCCTGTGTCTGAAAGAAAAAAAGTAAAAAAGAGGCCCATTCTTCCTGAGAACTCCACCTAGGAATACTGGTGGAACTCCACAGTTGCTGCCAGCAACTATAGCTTCATTCCCTGCTCCTGACTTGTCTACTTCCACTCGACTGAACTGGCTTCAACTAAGCACTGCCTGCATACAGCTACATAGACCTTACATCCAGTGCATTCTTCATATCCTCATCAAATGGCATCACCTAATGCCTACCCAAGATGACTGTCAGCAATTTCTACTGAGTTCCACATTTTGACTGAAACAAAATTGGACTGTAAGCCCTGACAAGTAAGTAGCTATGGCATTTCCAAAGGTCATTTCCCCTAGAAGCAACCCAATCCAGCTCATCTCAAAGATATTAAAAAGTGGTGCAAAATGTCTCCCAATTACTGTTACTCAGAAATGTGATGTGCTGCTGCTTGGATCTGCTGACCTGTATAAAATCTGAATCTTTAAAAAAAAACAGCATCTGACATCCATAAGACAATTCAGTCTGCTTAATGACCATACCCCCTAGTTATGATTATAAGGGCTACAGATGCAAAAATAAATGACCCTGCCATCTGCAAGACACAAAGAAAGCTGACTATCCAGGTCCACCTTAAGCTGAACCACTCCTCACCCTACCAGACCTGGATGGATAGGACAGACTGAGATCTATGAACCTGAGACACTGAAAACATGAGATCATTGACAAAGTTGAGGGCCAGCTTATGAATTTCCTGGTAGACAAAGGATCAGAAACCTCTGCCTTCAAAGGCTTCCTCTCTTGAAAATTTACCATTATAGGGATGACTGGAACTCTTGCCTCTCAATCCTTCTGCCAGACACAAACTTTGAATCCTGGGAGGATTTCTCACAAAAATCACTGGGAATCAATTGCAATCAGGGGTTAAAATTCTCCCACATTTTTCAAGGAGGCTCTAACAACAGATTTGGTGATGTTCCAATCACCTTTTTTTGGGAACAGTCTGTTTCTCTGTCCTATCCAGGACCAACACCACCTGCATTATACATTGTCAAATGGTCAAAATATACCTCTTCTTCCTGTAACCAAAGTCAGTGAAGAATATTATCCAGTCCAATTTCTCTGAGCTGTGCAAGATACCTTGGTCTTCTGCCACTCATAGCCTGGCTTTAAAGAATGCCTTCTTATGCCCTCCATAGGTTCTTGCCAGCCAGAACCTCTTTCCTTTTAAAAGGAAAGACACAAAAGTAAACAGACCTGGATGAACCTCTCAGAAGTGGAAACAATTTTACTCTCTATTGACAAGCCTTCCTAATTCACCTTGTAGTTTCCCAGCACAAAATCTCAATGCACTTCTGATTTTTGATGCCCAAGTTGCCTGCTGGAAAGACACAAAAGCTCTGTTACAATATCTGGCAGACACTGGTTATAAGAAACAATCTCCACAAATTTCTTGGATCTGCTGGCCTGTATAAAATCTGGATCTTTAAATTCACAAAAAAAAAATGATGCTTACTAAGACTGTCAGACCCTTCGTGTGCCTAGTGGTCTACCTCTATAAATACATGGATCCAGTTCCTAAGGGCTGTGTCCCTCTTTCCCTTCACACTCTATTAGCTATAGTCTTTCTGATCAAGAAAGCTGACAAGCTCACCTAAGGCTAATATCTAACTGTGCAGATGCCACATGTTGCACTAGACTTCCTGAATTGAGCGCCTGATTCAGGGGTGTGGACACCCTAATCCTACAATGTCTGTGCATGAAACTGAGCCAACCAGACCAAGAATGAAAAATAAAACTCCTGTATGAGTATAACCTATTTATAGATGAAAGTAGCTCTGCTAGGAATGGAGTATAACAGGTTAAATTTTCTGTGGTCACTTTGCACAAAGTTATTTTGGCTAAAGCTCAACTGCTACTGATTGCTACTATTTGGAAACCTGCCACTGATGACACAAAACCCGAATTCCCAAGTCTTCTCTGGGGATTCAATGAATTAAAAAAATTGGCTATGTTCAAAAACGTTAGCCAATATTCCAGGAAGATCCATCTTAGTTAGAGCCAGTGTTACCAGAAGATCCATCTTAGTCAGAGCCAGATCTAACTCCATGGTACATTTTGCAAGCTGAAGCAACAGTGCTGGCACCCTTACTCTTGCAATGAGCTCAGGCCTCAATGTCTGTGTCACCAACTGCAACCTCCAGCAACAAACATTTATTGGTGCTTAAATCTACCAACACAATCTAGCTCGATGTATTCCTTATCCAAGCTGAGACGGTAACAAAAGTTTGAAAGGTCCTGATGTGAAAAATCATCACTGGATATCACCTACCCTTGACTATTGGCAGCAACAAAAGGCCTCCATTTGTAACAGAAATAATTTAAAACAGTAAGGACTCTAAAAAATATAGGCCAAAAAGATCTAAAATGTTAAAGAAAAGAAACATAACCCTACAGGAAGAGTTTGTAACCAGTTCCATAATGTTTAACTAAAAGACAAGCTATGCCTATAGACACTTCAACAGACATACAAACCATGTACATATTAACTACCTCTACAAGATTCAGAAATCCAGCCTTAAATCTACTGGAGAATTTTCCTAGACCAGAAAACTCACTGTGAAGCATCCTTCTCTGGATGCTGACCAGTCGGTGTACAGCTGAAGTCTGAGGATTCTGTTCACAGGATTTCTCCATATTTATTCCCCTTATTTTTTTTGCCTTTTCAGTTTGCTTATTCTAGTCCTTGCTTTGCCTTGGCTCTATGAATGATTGCTCTGAGGGAATAGAAAATAACCAGTAAGGCCTTTATAAATAGTAAACATTTGAGAAGAATCCAAGGCATATTACACACACTCTTAGATACAAGGCTTATTACACACACTCTCAGATCAGATTAAGTCATTCACTTCTTTGTCAGAGTCAACTTAGGGACAAACCCTAAAGCAAGGGAAAGAAACCACACAAACACCTGATGGGAATTTTCAGTCTTTTGACCTTAGGTCAGGCAAATTCTATGGCCACTCACAGCCCTTATGTCATTTTTCTGGATGGGCCTCCTCTAAAGAGGTCACATGTAACATTCCCAGCAAAAGTTTTCTGGGGAAACTAAAAGAGGGAAAATGCATAACAGATCCTATCCACCAACGTACTATAGTTTGTTAGTTGCCTAGGTAATAGTTCCACTTAAAGTTCCTGTTACTTTTGTTTCTTAGTAATGGCTGATCAGTGTGACACATAGCTGGGCACAGTGATGCATATTAGAAGAACCAGTCCCAAAATGACAAGGTATTCTGTCTCTGTATTTCCTCCCTCCTTATCTTATGTAAACATAGACCATCAGAAATCGGGGTCTGATATTTTGGGAGTAATCCTGATTAATACTCATTGACATAAAGAAATCTGCCGCCAAACACTGGGTATATCTATTTGCCATTTCAAGAAAATCAGATAGTGCAGACAATGTAAAAAAATGCCTCTTCACACAAGAAATAGCAGAAAACTTTCCAAACATGGATACAGAATTTGACATACAAAGAAATGAGGCATATAGAACCCTAAATAGACATGACAAAGATAAATCTACATCAAAGCATGTATTAATGAAGATCCTTGAAATGTAGCACAAAAACAAAATAGTAAAGAAAAGAAACAAATCACTCATGAAGAAAAAGCCATTGGAATCTCAACATACTGCTCAGTACAAAACCTGAAGACAAGGAGAGTTTGGAGTGAAGTGTTTCAAGGCCTATAAGTAAACAGGCTACAACCCATGTACCATGGGTGTACCATGCAAAATCTATCTTTTGATGTACCATGCAAAATCTATCTTTCAAAATCAATGAAGCAATAAGACACTTCCATAACAACAAACAAATAAATTCACAGTCACCAAATCAGCAAGTGAAAATTCTCTCAAGAGTATTTTAGAAAGAGAGAACAATGGCCACAATTCCAAGAACACCAGTAGAAACAAGCTACCAAGTGGGTTGTAATGTTTGGTTAAGATAACTTCAGAAGAATAGAAGCTTAATTAAATATGCTCAGAAATTCTACACTCTGGGGTGCAGAGGACTTACCCTTGGGTAGTTTGTTGCCTAGATGTGTTAAAGGGAAAATGAGGAAAAATGGGCTTTTTTCTTTATGGAAGAGTGCCAGTCTTCATTTTCAGCTTGAACATCATCTTCTGACTTCCAACAGAGCCTATTTGGTTTCAGCCTCAGATTCCTGGGCCTTTCCAAATCGACTCTTCTGGTCTTCATCATAGTCTCCATAGACTCTCCAGCCTTCTCTCTCAGATTCATTGGTTTCCTGATGCAGACTTGCTGGAGAAACTGCAGTGAATTCCAGAACTTCGATTGAAAGTGCCAGTCCCAGTGCAAACACTCTCTGGAGGCTTCCTCGTGCAACTCTTTGCTAACCATCATAAGCCAATCTTGTAATTTTTTCTAATTGTTATATTTTCTGTTATGTCTCTTTCTGTAATAGTATAAAGGCTGATACACAGGGGATGCCAATGAAACATGAGGAAAGGCAGGATACAAACAACAGTAAAATATGTGGATAGGTCAACACATGAGTTATAACTATCAATGTAAATGGACTCAATTCACTAATAAAAAGAAATAGGTTGAAAGAATGAATCAAGAAGCAAGATCTAATAGTACACTGCATATGAGAAACACATTTATCTAGTAAACAGCATCACAAGTGAGGAGCAAGCATGCCAAGGAGAGAACAAATCGACATATCCTGAGATCCAGGCATGTTGAAACTTTGGAGGCAGACCAAGAAAACAATGAGCTCTTCTTTCTCATAAGCAGCAACCTGAGTAAACAGCAGGAACACTAGAGAGAGAATAAGTCATCATCTCCTAAGAACCAGTCATGTTCGGCCAACCAAGAAAGCAAGGAGCCTTCCTTCCTGACAAGCAATGGTATGACTGAGTGGCAGGTGCAACTGGGAGAGAACAAATCAGTGTTTCCCATGAACCTACCAGTGCACAGGCTGAGAATCAAACATCTTATTCCCCCCACCTGTTATCAACTAGATGGTTTCAAGGACAGCCAGCATTGATAGCAACTAAGGCACATAAAGCAACTAAATACTTGTATTGTTGGTTTTATGATGCTGATTGGAGGTCAGAGGTCTGAGTATATCTTAGGAGGAGGACAGTATGCAATATGGCAAATAAGGGGGGGGATTTCCTTTTATCTTCTCTTTGAAGGCAAATATAGTCTTTACCTCTTTTGCTTTGTTCTGATTAACTGTTTTGCTCTATTCAATATTCTCTTTTGATTGGTTTTATAATGTTCTGTTTTTGGTTTGATTTGCTCTACCTGATTGAATGGACAAATATTTTAAAGACAACAAGATGTACTATGCTACCTATTATTGTTATCAAGGTGTCCTTCTCTTAAGTTCTGTACCAATTTTGACTACATTGTCGCAATTGGCTTTGTTCTGTCTTATTTTGTTGTATTTTGCTATCTTCAAAATAACAAAAAACTTTAAAAAAGCAAAACAACAGATCAGTTGTAAAACTAAGACCAAAAATGTTATACCAAATTTCTAAACATGAAACTTAACACATTCCAATGGTTTGAAACACTGATGATATTGCATGACTGCCCCATCATGCAGCTGTCTCACTAGTGGTACAAATGGATCTACTCATTTCTATCTGTCTTTTTACTAATAAAACGGTTTAAGGTGCTCAACAGAACACATGCATGTGTCACTAGTGGTCAAAGTTGACAGGAACATAACACTTTCAAAACAGCCACCTGGCAGAAAACTATACAAATTATAGCCTCATGGTGCACAGATTAATAGCCAAATCTCACAAATACACAAATAAATTTAAAAAAGAAAAAAGAAAATGAGCTAACAAAAACTAGGTGTGAACCACACCTTCAAAAACATGGAATCTATACATATCTACATACCGTTGCACAGCACAAGAAAGGAATACACACTCAGATCACCAGCACAAGGAACCCTCTCCAAAATGTATCACATAATTGCCTAGAGAGCTTGCTTAAAGAAATACAAATAAATCATTACTATCTCATTTACATTACCACAGCATACTGCAATGAAACTAGGAAACAATGGCAAAGGAAACAAGACAAATTCTGCAAAAATGTGGCAATGCAATAGTGCAATCTCAAAACATAAATCGGTCATAGAAGAGATCAAGGAAGAAACTAAACTTTCTAGATTCCAGTGAAGATGTCATTACAACATAAAATGAGCTATGACACAAGTGAAAACAGTCTTAAATGGGAAGGTTATTCAAATGTCCACAGTAAAAAAACAGACAAAGCCCTACTGAATAACCAAATGATGTACGTGAAGGTTCTAGGAAAAACAAGAACAATCCAAATCAATTTCTAAGACCAGGAAAGATAAAAAAGATGAAAACAGAAATCATATAAATTGCAATAGAAAAACACAAAAAATCAGAGAATGAGAGAACTGGTTCTTAAACAGCCAAACAATTGGACCAAATTTACCAAAAGAAGGATGGGAAATAAACATATTAATACAATTAGAAATGAAAAAGTTGAAATCAAAATGGATGCTGTGACACTTCAGAAGATAAGTACTTTCAAATATGTAATTCAATAAATTTTAGAATAGACAAGAAATGCATAGATTCCTTGACACATGGTTTATCAAACCTGAATGACCAGACATGGTGTTCCATGCCTGCAATCAAGCACTTGAGAGGCTAAGGCAAGGGTTCTGAGAGTTAAAGGCCAGAGTGGGCTACACAGTGGGGTCAAAGGCAGCCTGAATTGTTGAGAAAAAGCCTCTCTCAAAAGCAAAAACTAAAACAAACAAACAAACAAACAACCCAAAACCACAATCAAGATGGGGAAAGCTCAGAAATGTCCAATAAGAGATAGCAAAATCAAGGAATGAATAAAAACCTACCAACTAAGAAAAGTCCAAGGCTTAGTAGATTCATCCCTAAGTTGTATAAGAGGTTTGTGGAAGATCTAATGTCAAAATACCTCAGACTCTTAGATGAAATTAAAAGGAAAAGAATAATTTCAAACTGCCTCTGAGCAAAAAGTATGACTTTAATTCCCCAAACAGACAAAGACCTAACTGAAAAAGACTACCTACTACAAGCCAATCACTTTAACACATTTTCTCACACTTGGTCCTCCACTGATACATGCATAACTGTCCTGGGGGTCAGCTTTCTCACTAGTGGTATAAGTCCTACAGTCATGCACTGGATATACACACATGTTCCACTGGTACTTCAAATATTAAGGCTGTGAGACATAAGAAATATGGCTCTATTTTGAATGTGTTAAGGAATGCAGACACTAAAATCTTCAACCAGATAATGCAAACACAGGGTAATGAACCAGTAAAACAGATTACACATCATGACCAAATAGGCTTCATCTCAGGAATGTAATGTTGATTCAAATATACAAATCAAAGCAAGATGTGAGGGCCCAGCTGTAATTCCAGGATTTAGGAGGCTGAGACAGGAAGATCATTGTGCATTTGAGTCCAACCTAGGATGCAAAGTGAGCTCAAAGACAGCCTGAACTGCATAGGGAAATCTTATCTCAAAAAAAAAAACAAACTAATAACAAATACAAATAAATCCATCATGTATATAGAAGCAAGCACATAAATCACATGATTGTCTCAGTAGAAATATAAAAAGAATAGAAAACCCCAACATACACTTAAAAACATAAAAAAAGAACCTGGAATAAAATAACTAGACAAGGACTTTATTTCATTGGGATAAAATCCACTGATGTTAAAACTGCTTTGAAAACATATTAAATGGAGTAAAAACTGAAAGTGTTTCCTATAAAATCAGCCAAACTGATGTTAACTATCACTACTCTTGTACAGTACATTAACTGAAACTTTAACCTGAAGAATCAAGCAAGAGAAAAAAATAAAAGGAACACAAATACACAACGAAAAAGTCAAATTATCATTATTCACACAGGATGTGATTCTTGACACAGGAAATCAAAGAAATTTCCCCAGAAGATTGCTAAAAGCAATAATCAAATTCAACAATGAAGGAAGATACCAAATGAACACACAAAAACCAATAAAACTTCTGTATAGCAATAATGAACTCACTGAGAAGTAAGTTAGGAAAATGAAGTGGGTTCATAAACAATATAGGAATCCAAGCAGCCAAATTGATAAATTTGGAATTAAATTAGCTGATCTCAGCCACCACTCCCGTGGACCCATTTCAGAGTCTTGGTGAGTGGCTAAGAACTTGGAATTTAAAGCTTTTAATCAGAGAACTACAAAAAGACATCCTGTTGGAAACAGTTTAGCTAGAATGTTACATTAATTTTCATTGACAGCTATACCCTGCTTCCTTTGTTGAGCAGGTTAATTTTTTCTCATAGGACTTAAGTTTTGAGTAATTTTCCATCTTCCTGGGTCAAATACAGGACACTAGTCAAATGCAGAACACACAGTGGCATCAGTTATGTGAAGCTACAATATTCCCCACTGATTTCAGTACACGAATCAAATCCTTGATTCCTGGTCATTTTTCTAAACAATATCTTCCTTATGTACCATTTGTAAATCCTCATATTGGGAATGTATAACCAAATAGGAAAAAAGACATATGCTGTAAGAAAGACAGCTTCTTTAATAAATGGTGTTGTGCACAGTGGCAACACACATGCAAAAGATTGAAGCCAAACCCTTATCTTTTAATATGCACTACATTAAAATAAAAATGGATCAAAGATCTACCACTGAAAGAAAGATATAATATTAAGAAATATTTAGTGCCTAAATTCTGAACACAGTACTGAAAATATGGATGGGGACACAGAGAAAGGTGAAATAAACAAATAAATAATTGAATATAGAAACGTAGGGCCTGGCCTGGTGTCTGCTGTCTGTTCCCAGTATTGCTGAGGCTGAGGCAGAGGAATCCCAGAGAGTATGAGGCCAGCCTGGGCTACAAAGTGAGTTCAAGGATAGCCTGAACTGCAAGGTATAGTTCTATCACACAAATATAAAATAAATAAATAAAATAGAAGAAACATCAAGACCGCAGGCGGCTAGAGCCTTAAGAATCATTCATTGACTAACCATTTGTGCTGCTGCAGCATTTACTTTTACTAGGTTTCTGGGCCTTGTCACCACCTTTAAGTAATCAAAACTTTCATAGAAACAGACAGATCCACAGCACAGAAAGTTGGCTAACAAATATCAATGGTGGCAGAGTGGCATGGCACTGGGGCAACATTTCAAGGCAACAGCTAGCAGAAACAGCCAGGACAAAAGAGAAAAGCAAGTTTCTTTTCCTCCTTTATATTGAACACAGCCAATACCCCTTTAGGGGAAGTGGGGCACTCAGGAAATCTCCTTGCCCTCCTCCTGCACATTGGGAATGTTTACAAAGTAAAAATTTCTGGCTCCTGGCTAAGTCTCTTAGTTAAACTTTTGAACTTCTCATGTTGCCACAGTCTATCAAACATAGTAATCCTTTTTCTGAGGAACAGCTGGCAAAAGTCTGCAGTATGGGTAGTTTTCTTGCTCTGTTGGTCATTTCTCATGCTGGACAAAACATTTGTAATATGATGAGATCACAGTTATTTTTTCTTTGTGGTACTTCTTGTGTGCTTGGAGTTTTGTTCATAGAGTTTTTGCCTACATCAATGACTTCAACAGTTCTACTCATACTATCTTCTAGCAGATTTAATGTTTCTGTTTTAATATTTTGATCTCTAGTGAGTTTTAATTTGAGTTTAGTACATGGAGAACTATATGGGTCCAAATTTAATCTTTCATACATGGAGAGTCATGTTTCCAGGACCATTTATTAAAGAAGCTGTCTTTTTTCCAGTAAATATTTTTGGTGCCTATGTCAAGGATAAGTTGCCTAAGTATAGAGTTGTTTGTATATCTTTTAAACTGTTTGGCTGATCTTCGAGTTTATTTTTTCCAGTACCATGCTGTTTTTATCAGAGTGGCTTTGTGTAGTATACTTTAAAGTCAGGGATTATGATGTCCTCTGCTTTGGATTTGTTAGCCAGAGGTGCCTTTTATATTCCAGGTCTCTTCTGGTTCAAAGTAAATTTTAGGATTGTTTTCTCTAATTCTGTGAGATATGCTGCTGAATTTTGATAGAGTTTGTATGAAATCTGTTGCCACTAACATTGAGAATTATGAGAGATATTACCTAATTCTTGTTATTGAATTATTTCCCTGTTGCCTATTTCCATTTTTTTCTCTTTTCTGCTAAACTGCTCACAATATCTACTGCATTCATTTTATTCAATGTTTTGTATTTTTTAGTTTCATTGTATCCTTCTAGGATATTTTTGAGACTGTTTGTAGTCCCAATTTGGTGGTCATTAATTTCTTGCAGTGCTGTTTTTTTTTTCATGAAAGTACCTTATTTATCCATTTATTTTACAGATTGTTTTGAAAAATCAAGTTTGGATTGCAAATTGTGATCTTTTCAGTTCTTAAACACTTATCTGCACTCTTATCCTTTATGGTTTGTGTTAAGAAATCTGCTGTAAATTAAATGAATCATATTTATAAGTGACTCATTGATTTTTTGTAACATGTATTAATATCTCCTCTACTGCATCTCTGGGCATTTAACTAAAACAGGGTCTGGATAAGCTCTCATTTCTTCATGGTTCTTTGGGGTTTCATTTGCCTCATATAGTTGCATGTTGAAGTATTTCCAAAAATCTGGAAATTTTTCTAATACCTGTGAACCAGGTTTTGTGCCCTTTTTTCTCTTCTGATATTTCACTTATTTTAAAATACAAATGAATATTCTCTGTATTCTCTTACAGGTACTGGACCAATTCTTATGATTTTTTAATGATTTATAACGTATCTCTGAAGAATTATTTTTGGAATCACTAATCTCTTGTAATTCTGATATTTTGTCCTTATGTTGTTCACTACTGCTGCTTATAATTTTTAAAGTCCTAGATTTCTGTTTGAAATCTTCTCTGGACTCTAAATATTTGCTAAGCTTTTCATTTAAATTTTTTAGTTTGTCTAGTTTTTATTAGTGTCCCATGTAATCTTCCTGAATACTAAACCATGAATCAATCACAAGACTGTCCCCAAGACTGCATGAGGCTTTGGGGAGACACAGACACAAACCATAACATTATTTATCTGTACAGTCCAGAACATGCCCCATAGGAACCAGTGGAATAAAACAGAAAAAAATATTTCTTGATAATTTATTAAGTTACAATTATAAATGTAGATCACATTTAAAGATTATGAAAATGTATGTATTATTTCCATTGTGTCTGTAAATGAGAATGACCTCCACTCATCACATATTCTAATAAAACTCATGAACTCACCTCTCAATCTAATTTTTAGCATCAAGATATATTTCTTAAGTCACATAAGTTTAAAATTTAAACATATAAGACAAAAACTACATAAACATTATAGTATATAAAGATATTTATTACCCATAAGTGACTAATTAACCCAGTGCAGATACGAAAGTCATGTATTACTTGAATAGAAAAAATGCTCCCAATTTTGATGATTAATAATTCTACTCATAATGACTTGTGAAAGATAACATTTTTCACTTTCTTCATATTTAACAGTAGAGTTTGAGTTGAACTTTTAATGTATACATTTCAGAAAATAATAAGTACCTTTTGCATATTTAATATTAATGTTGTCAATCAGCTCAAAATGGGGAAAACTAAGAAATTATATCCCAATGGTTACTAACTACGCTCTGCTGAAAGCTTTAGGAGAGTGAGTACAATGATGATTCTGAAATAAACATTCAGTAAGTAGTGGCAAGAGCACGAGTATGCAGCCTGAAACTAGAATTGAGGGAGTTGTTTGTATCGCTAGATACATATAATTTGTAAGAAAAAACCACACTATTTTTCTGTTAACTACACTCATGGCATATGTGGACAAAATACTGGAATCTATAAGGTTTGTTTATATTTGTCTCACATAAATTTTTGGAGATTTATTTCAAAGTAAGGTTTTGGAGCAGAATCCCTGGTGGACTGTGGTGGGTTAACTAATGGTCCACTAGTAGCATGCAGACAACCTGAATCAATATGGTTCTGGGTGTGGAAGGACCACCTGAGGACTGTTGCCAGCAGTATTAAACGAGAACTGCAAGGGAAGATGCCTTGCTGTTGATCCTCATGCAGAAGCTTGTCCTAATGCTTCTCCTTATGTGAACTCAGTGTCCTCATTGTCAGAAGAGCTTGGGTCCTCAGTGTTACTGAGGACAGCTGAGGTTCTCTTTGGGGGAGCTCTGGCCCAAACCCTGAGCATTGATTCCTGGCTCCATTGCAGATCCCTCAGACTGCAAGTACAATCCTCACCTCATTGGTTCAGAAGTTATAGATTCCACCACTGACCCTCATCCTTCTCAGTGCCAATTCTTGACACAGACTTATAAGACACATTACCATGGGTTCTAGGCCTCCAGGTAGACTTGGACAGGATATTGTCATGGGATCTAGGTCTTCAGGTGGACCGTGCAGGACATTGCTGTAGAATCCAGGCCATCACTTGAATTCTTCTGGTCTCTAATGTGTGGACAGATCACTTGAAATCTACATTTGATGTTTTGGTGAGTATTATAAAATAATCCTATAAATTATGCATCTGATTTTAAATGAATTTAATTGAAACCCTGACTGATGCAGGGACTAAAAGGCGAAATACCTCAATAGAATATTATTCATCAAATTCATTTATTTTTTTTTTTGTTTTTTATTTATAATATTTTGTTACTGGAAATCAAACTCACGGCCTCAGGATTGCCAGTTAAGCACAAATACTGCTGATCTAAATCTCTGGCTCTTGTCCATAAGATTTCACTGCACATTGAAAAGTCCATACACCATGATCAAATTAGTTTCATTTCATAGATAAAAAAATGGTTCACTATATGTAACTCATTAAACATAATGCAGTAATTAAATAGATTCTGAGATATAAAACACATGATTGTCTCATGAAATGTAGAAAAAGCCCTCGACAGCATTAACATTTCCATTATGATAAGAATCCTGAATAAATTATATGTAGTAATATCAAAATTCAACATATTAAAGGCTGTGTACATGACAAAGCTATAGCCAACTGTATACCAGGTAGGATATCTGAACACTTTTTATCTAACACCAGCATGAGATAAGGTTGTGCACTTGCACAGTTTATTCAGTGTGGTACTGGTTATTTCACTTAGAACAATCATGCAATGGGAAGAAATAAAAGATGTTCAAACACAAAATGAATAATAAAACACTTTTGCAGAAAATATTGCTCTATACAGAAAAATTATGAAACACTCTGCCAAAAAATTTCTAGAAATCAAAAATACAGCAAAGTAGCAGAATATAAATTCACCATAGAAAGATCAATGTCTTTTCTAATCACCACTAAATAATTGTCTGAATAATGAATCAGGAAAGGAATCCTGTCCTCTGCAGTAAGAAAAGAAAGAGGTAGCATAAATGGTCTAACCACAGATACGAAAAATATTTACAATAAAGATCACAAAGCTTTGAAAAAAATTTAAGAGCAAAATAAAAGTTGCAAAGAGCTCCCCCATACATAGATGGGAAAATTGATATTGTTAAGGTGGCAATATTCCCAATATGTGGTAAAGATTTCATACATCATCCATGATATTTTTCACAGAAAAAAATAATCCTGAAAGTTTTAAGTAAGTGCAAGATATTGAAGAATCAAAGCAATCCAGGGTAAAATGACTAATCTTGCAGGACTCAAAATGCTTTATTTCAAAACATAGTACAGAATCATTGTGATGTAAACAGTATTTTATTCAATGGAAGTAAACATAAAACAAGGGAAGAGAACAATGTACCCTGAAATAAATGCATGTAGTTTTAGCCAACTTATTCACAACAAACATGCAAAAAACATTTGTGTGGTAAAGGGCAGTTATTTTTTTAAACAAAAAGCCCTGGAAAAAGTAGATGACCATAAGTAGACCATTGAAACTAGCAATCTGTCCTTCATTTAGAAGAAAATGCATTCAAAATGCATCAAAGACTTTATATACTTCCTAAAGCTTTGTAGCTACTAGGAGGCACCATAGAAGAAACATTTCAGGTTAATTGCACAGGCAAGGATTTCCTGGGCTGCACTCCCATAGCTCAGGAAATATAAGTGAGAATTGTCAAATGAGATGACCACATTTCTCCTTGTCAGAGAGCAGTCAGCATCTGATCAAGTGGAAATTCATTTTATGAACCATTCACAGATTCACTGGAGCAAGGTATTGCACTTTTTTACTCTCAGATGAATATATAGAGTTCATATTTCACCTCAAGGATCTGGATATTGGGAGCTCAGTGAGCTTTGACAGTGTAAGTTCAACCAGCCTGGTTTAGTGCTTGGCAATGATGTTATCCTGAACCCAAACACAGACAGATGCAAAGACCCACATGACCATCATCAGGAGTGGGGGTGAAGAAGATAGCAAAACCTTCCCATAGCTAACAGGCTATATTGGTTCAGAAAGTTGAACTGGGCCCCTGACTTGGTGAAAAAGCAGTGGCTCAAGGTGGAGCAGAAGCTGGGTTCTACCTGATGCACTTTTTTACTCTCAGATGAATATATAGAGTCATATAAACACCTTCCCTCTTCCACAAGACTTACTGCA
>PVJX010033213.1:0-13242 GCA_004027295.1 Dolichotis patagonum
CAGGGTCTCTCTCCTTCAGGCCACCAAAAGTCTGCCATACTCACAGCTGCCTCACAGAGAGGGGAGGAGCTCCTTGTTCTCCCAGCACCCCGAGTCAACTGCATGGTGCAGGTCCCAAGGCACCAGGGTCTCTCTCCTTTGGGCCACCAAAAGTCTGCCACACTCACAGCCGCCCCCCAGAGAGGGGAGGAGCTCCTTGTTCTCCCGGCACCCCAAGTCAACCGCATGGTGCAGATCCCGAGGCACCAGGATTTCTCCTGCAGGCCACCAAAGCCTGCCATACTCACCTGCTATTTCTTTCTGATGAATTGACTATTACATTTCCAAAGTTCTGAAATGGCCAACAGACCACAGAAAGAATTCTCTTTAGACTCCTGTTTGAAACCAGCAGCTATAGCAATCTGCTGGCCTTGCTTCAGGGCCATGATATTGAATAATTAAATATGTATTGGCTCTGTTGTAGGTGTTGAAGATACAAGAGGGTAAGTTTCCCTTCTAATTAAGTTTATTTTCTAACGTAAATGAAGTAGCAGTTTAAGGCTAGGATTTGTTAGTGGGCCAGACTGGTACTTATTATCTCAGTGCAGTGTGGACATATGGAATATTGTATACTTACTTTACCTTGCTGACAAGACAGTACTGAGACATTATAAATATAAAAAAAAGGAATTATGTGATAGACTGTGATTGTGGAGAGTAAACTTTTTGGTTTTTAGATTCTTTTCATAAGTGGTGGTTTGTGAAATTGATCCTACAGCAATTCAAGTCAGCAGACATTTAAGCATCTTATAGTGGCAAGGTGTTAATGTCAGATGCTAGTATTCAAATGATAAAAGTTAAGAAGTTATTTCTATCAACAGAAAGGCTGCCACTTAGGGTTGCCTGTCAGCTTTGACCCTCTCTAAAATTTTTCTTACACATAAAAGGAGTGATAGAACAATACAATAAATGTTTAGATTGTTAAAAAAAAAAAGCATTGCAGTAAAAGACATTGCTAAAAGGGGGGACTATTTTGAGGGAGAGTAAGGGCAGCGCGTCTTTTCCTGTAGTAAATTTTTAAATTTACATATTTACTGTATTTGTTAAGCACTTCTCATTTATCAAACAGCAGTTTCTGTCAAATAAAATTAGTGTGTCCTTATCTACCTTATTCACTGGATTTGACACCATGTGGTTTCTGGCTCTTCCCGAAAGTGAAAATGATCATAAAAAGGAAATTTTTAGATCAGTTCTGGCCAGTGAGGTAGTCCTGACAATCCAGCTAAAGACCCAAGAGAGGGCTCCTAGAATTATGTCAGACAGTGGCAAGAACAATGGCTAAGTGTGTTGGAAGTGAGGGTATTTGGAGGGGAATTCATGGCAGTCTTTTACTGTAATAAATTTTAAAAAATTTATTCACTGTATGTTTTTATACCTTGTAAGGTATGAGAAGTGTTTCTAAATTTTTTTATTTCAAACTTTGAGTAGGAATACACAAATATGAGTCAACTATGAAAAAAATCTCTACTTCCCAGCCTCTTTAAAAATAACCATTTTTACCACTTTTTGTGTCTTCCAGATATTTTATATATAGATATATAGAAATATATACATATATATTTATATCCTACCTTTAAAAACCTGAAGTAGAGGCTGCTGTTCAAACATTCCTGCACCTTGTTTCTACCTCATAACAGACTAGTTATAAACTTACCATTTTTATGACTGTATAGTGTTTCACTTCCTCTTTACATGATGTCCATATTGCATCTATAGTCAGTGCTAGTATCCAGACAATCAGTCTGCCACACAATTCTACTAGGACTCCAGGTTCCCTTATTTCTATCAACAGAAAGGCTGCCACTTAGGGTTCACTTATAAATCACAGTAGTAAAGCTCTAATGGGACTGAAACCAGACAGATTCAATTGTTTCCTATAAACAGAAGCAAATAGATGGGTCACTCAGAGCTAGTGCACCAGCTCAGCAATATTCAGGGTACAGATGGGTTATCCCCTTACTCCTGTTTGTTTGGTGGCTTTTCAGTGTCCTCTGTCACCTCTTGGTTATAGAATAGTTTCTGCACTCTAGTTAGCATAGATGGCTACATTCAAAGACAGGAAACAGAAGGCAAAATAGTTTTTACTAGGAAGCTTTGCCATTTTACATGGAAAGAATTCCCAGGAATCTCCTAAATAGTGCTGTGTGAACTGTGTGTATCACCTGTGGAGCCTGTTGAAACAAATTTGTGGGAACTATCTCATTGATTCTGAATTATCTCTCTAGCACTTCTGCTACTAGAAGTGCTTCAGTGAACAGCTAAGCACCAAAGAAAAAGTCATTGTAATTATATTTTTTATAGATATTTTCAAATTGTTCTCTAAAGAAATGGAATCATTTTTACAACCAGCAGTTGTTTGAGAGTGCTTATTTCCCCATTATCCTTACAAATTAGGTATGGTACAAAACATTTTGATCATTGTCATCCTGACCAGTACAAGATGGTATCAATTGTCGATTTAATTTGCATTAGTCTTATAAATGACTGTGTAAAAATTATTTGTGTAAAAATTATTTGTCAAATCATATCTGTCATCATATGTTTTTAATCCCAGCTGCTTTGGAGGCTTTGGCAGGAAGACTACAAATTCAAGGCCAGCCTCAGGAATTTAACTGAGACCCTATATCAAAAGCAAACAAAACCACAAAAGAAAAGAGAAGAGAACAATGTTGAGGATATCCCGTAGCTTAGTGATAGAGTGCTTACCTAGCATGTGTGAAGCCTTGGGTTCAGGTCTCAGTACTTAGGAAAAAAACAGTATGTCTTTCCTTTTCTGATAACCGGTTGTTATCTAGTATTTCTTTTTTCATTGATGAATCAATTGATTTTTTTAAAATGAGTTTTAGAACTAGCCTATTTATTGCTATGTGCCTTGCAATATCCTTTTCTAGTCATTTGACATAGAACTTCTTTTGGCATGTTTTAGTTGTAATTATACAAGATTATAAATTTACTGTTGTCAAGCTGTGTGGATGTTGAATAATGGTAGGATAAGAGGCTTACCAAAATTTATAAATAATACTAAACCTGAGTAGGTTATCTAACGTGTAGCATCAAAGACAATCAGGCAGCTTTAAAGAGGTGTGAAGTATGAAAGTGTCAAGATGGTTGTAATAAAGATGGAAGGGTCTTGCTCTTTTGTGCTGCTGGAAATGGGTCCCAGGGTATTGCCTATGGTAGGCAAGTGTTCTGCCCCTGAGCTACATGCCAGCCCTGGAGTGTCTTAGTTACTTTGCTGAGGTAAAATACTTGACACCCAGCGTTAAAGGGGGAAAGGTTTATTTAGGTCACAGTTTGTAGAGGTTTCAATCTATAATTGTTTGGCTCCAAGGTAGGGTAGGATGACAGAGGAGAAACAGTTTATGGCAGACAGAAGGTAGCAAAGCAACAAGGGATGACTACAGCTCTTCTTGTCTCTTATATCTTATCCTTTTGCCTTAAGGACAGGTAGCACTCATACCTTTAATCTTAGTGCCTTTGCATTGCGCCATGAATCAGTTCCAGCATCACATACCCTAGATCCATCCACCTTCTGAGAAAGCCCCACCTATGACCACATGAGGCTTTGGAGGGACATCTTAGACACAAGCTGTAGCACACAGTTATATATTTTCTATTTGAAAGCTACCATAGTTTAAGGTAACTTGTATGACACAGCTGTGAGAGGCTTGTCTTGATGAACATTTACAGTTGTACAGTGTTGGGTAAGAAATGTATTAGTCTCTGTGTTCTTACAGTTCAGCTACTATTTGGAGTATTACATGCATTTACATGTTACACTTTTATTGGACAGTGATCACCTGAATTGTCCAGATGAATGAGACCCAGATAAAGTGGATAAGCCTTGGGAACCTAACCATCTGCACATACTTGAAGAGTTGTCTTGAGTGAGGAGTGGTCCTGTCTGTGCCGCTCCATGGGTAGATGTTGTCCCAATGTGGGAAGAAGCCCTTTCTTGGGCTGTGATCTGCCTAACAGCATGAAGTGTCATTGGGATTATTCAGGGTTGTAAATTCTTACCTGTGAGAGGGGCTCTGCCATCAGAAATATTCAAGTATAGGCTGGATATTGTTTCTGACAGTGGTATAGATGGTGTTCCTGCAAGAGTTTGGTCTACATGTTCCCTCTTAAATCTTTGCCAGCTTTTAAGGGTTTCTGACCTCTAGTGACCTCTCTTCCTAGTGCTGATATTTATAATAATGAGAAAGTATTGAAAGTCTTGTTGACTTTAGTTCCCTCATGTCTAGGGAAGGTAGGAAATGAAATGTTTGCCAATCCCCAGGAATGTACAGGGCTATAAAGGTAGTTCTTAAAAAATGTATGAAGTAGCAAAATGCAAATCAAAACTACACTGAGATTCCATCTCATCCCAGTCAACATGCTGTCACCAAGGATACAAAACACATTAAATGCTGGCAATTGTGTAGAGAAAAAGGAAATCACCTACTCTGCTTGTGGGAATGTAAGTTAATACAGCCACCATGGCATAGAGATTCCCCAAAAAACTAAAAATAGAGTTCCATTTGAACTAACTATACCACTGGTATATACCCAAAGGAATTTGAAGTCAGCATCCTATGGTCACACAGGCGTACCTTTGTTTACTGTTGCACAACTCACAGTAGTCGAGAAGTGGAACCAGTGTAGATGCCCGTCAACAGAGGGATGGCTGAAGAAAATCTGGTATACATACATAATGCAGGGTTGTTGTTTTTTTTTTTTTTTAATGTGGCAGGGTTTTAGGTTTGTATCCAGGCTGACCTTGAACTCTCAGCAGTCCTCTTGCCTCAACTGTCAGAGTCCTGGGATTAAAGATGTGTACCACCATACTTGGGCACAGGGAGTATTATTCAGCTGTAAAGCAGATGAAATTATGTCCTTGGCAGGAAAATGGATGGAATTGGAGATCACCATGTTAAATGAAATAAGCCAGATTGAGATAGGTATCACATATTTTCCTTTGATATGTGAATCTAAAAAAAAGTAAAGAAAATAGAAAGGAAACTTTTTTTTTTTCAGTACTGGGGATTAAATCCAGAGGTTTCATGCTGAGCTACATCCCTAGCCTTTTGATTTTTTTTTTTTTTTTTGAGATAGGGTGTCAAACTTATGATCTATCTGCCTTGGCCTTCCAGAGTGCTGGGATTACAGGCATGTGCTATCATGCTAGGCTAAGGAGACTTTTATTAAACAAAAGGAAAGTATTAACAGGGAGAGAGAGGGAAGTATAAGGGAGGGTAATAAGACATAGATATGATCAAAATATATTATACATGGGTGAAAATATACTGAAACCCAGTATTGTAAAATTAATAGTAATAAGATATGTTAAACTCATATACCACTGATATGTACAAATGTATGTACCAGTTAAGTGTAATTAAAAATAAATTTTAGAAAATATAAAACTAAAATACTAGGTCTATACATGGAATTTCATTTTATTTATATAATTTTTTGACAGTTTGTCAAGACTGATCCTTCAGAGACATACTTTGGGACATATATTCAGTAATTTCTTGAGTATAATTTTATTATTATTTTTCCATAATAAAAAGTAGAGGTTGCTATAATATATAAGATGACAGGATTTTTGTAATAAAACTAGATCTCGTTTCTAACTCTGCTACTTGTTGTGTGTAGTAGGAAATAGGAATTTAACTTTCTATTGGGTATAGTGTCTACCACTGTTTTGTACACTACACATTTGTTAAGCTTGCTGCCTGGCACATATGTGGCATGACATTAACGCTGATTCTCTTCAGTAGCAAGTATTCCAACAGCATTGCTTGTATTGTTGGGTTTTCTAATTTTATATGTACAGCAAGGTAAGCTAAGAGATTGTATCAACAAATCCCTTTGTGTCTTCAAGTTTTATCAATGTGAACTAAGAATTACTGCTGCGTTTTTCCACATTGTGACATTCTCCAATTACCTGATACCATGTGCACCGATTCTGTCCAGTTTGATGCTGTCCCCTGTAGTTGGTCTCAGTCCTGCAGGATGGCCTTTGTTTGATGCAGTCCAGGCCCCTGACTATCTGTACTGCTGATCTGTGTGACTGTGACTCAGGTCCCAACGAGCCTTTCAGGTTGTTAGTTGGTTGGAGGAGCATGCAGAGCTCTGGAAGACACCTTACTGTGTATAGGTTTATTATAGAGGCTATAGGTCAGGAACGCCCAGTGGAAGACATACGAGGGCCCAGGCCCCAGGGTGGGCACAGCATTTCTTCACCACCCTCCCTGCAGAAGCTCTGGTTCAAAGCCCTCATGCCCCAGTTCTGGGGACATCCATGTGTGCGTGGGGCTAGGCCTGGCCACCAGGCCCATTCTGCAGCTCTCTGGGGTTCCAGATGGCACCTTTTTGGCATACACTCAGGTGTGATTGAAGGGACTTGTGAGGAGTGATGGAAGATGGTTCTGTCACTGAGGAGATGCCAGGGGCTTTTAAATGTATGTATTCCTTATGTCATACTAGTGTTGCATAGAATTATTGATGTCTGATTTTTATATCAAGGGCTAGGTTTTAGAACACTAGTATAGAATTCCTTTAAGCCATTAATGCATTACTTTATTTGGCCACGGTACCACAAATTTGATTCTCAGTAACAAATAACATTTGTTTTGAGATCCTTAGATGAAAGGTGCGATTGAAACAACTGAATGCCATATTCTTGAGGGATCTTTATCAACTTCCAGTATTGTAGGGTTGGGGTGTGTGTGTGTGTGTGTGTGGTTTGTTTTGCTTAGACTTTTATCCTCAAATGGATGTACCCTAATCCTGTGACAGCTAATTCTGCAATATGATGTGACAAAAACAGATCACCTTTCTGACAGGAATAAGGCTCTTTTCTTAAACTCTTAGGTCATGAAATTTGGGTAGAAATGCCTCTTGATGGCCTTAATCTCTTTGATAAAGAACATCATGTGAATTTTCATAGCCTAAATCGAAGGCAAAATTATTTGAAATTCTGAAATCTTTCCTGCCTATATTATAGCCTTTTTCTTATCCTCCTCCCCATATTAATATGTGCTTAAGATATGTGGGCATTGTCTTCTCCAAACACAGGAAGGTCCTTGGATTGGAAGCTTTAAATTGATACTTTAAATGTTTTTAAATGTCCTTTACAAGTGTACAAGGGCAAGTACGAGTTTAACTCGGGTGCTTAGCAGAGTTCCTGACATACATCAAGCGTGCAGTAACTGTTACCCTTGCAGGATTGGGAACATCTGTTCTACCCTTTGCATGCTGCCAACCACCTTCATGACCTAACCCAACTGTCGGTCTTCTTGAAACCTCTAGGATTTCTTCTAGTTTGAATCAGTAACTCAGTTCACCTATAGTAGTTATTTTAGTCTAATGGTACTATGGTCTTAAAGTCAGTGTCATAAAAAGCAGCAAATGTGGAGTCACCATGTCACCATGAGGGTCTGAGGAAGTCCCTCAAAGAGAAAATGGGACCCAAAGGTTCTTTGTCTCTTGTTGCAGGAAAGCATTCGAGAACCGTCTATGTGAGGTCCAGGCAGATTTATCAGGCAAGTGTAGAAGGGAGAGAAAGTGGGGAAGGGACTTTAGTCTACAGAGCTGAGAGCAAAGCTCTGATGGGACGGTCAGACTAGTCCCTGGAGTCTGGAGACCAGGTTGATGAATGTGCTGGGACAGTGAAGAGTCTAGCTGATCATTATTCAGCTATGGTTTGAAAGATAGGTCAGGGAAAAGTCCTTATTGCTTGAGGGGCAACTTGGTTTCTGAGAAATGACTGTTTCTGCTTAAGGCAGTCTCTGTTTTCTGGAGGCTCTGCTGCAATCCAGGGTGCACATGTTAGTTAAATGTCCCAGTGCATCTTTTCCCTTGGTGTTCTCAGTCTTGAAAGGTGCTTATATAAAGTCAGGATCACTTGACTTGTTTCAGCTTTCTGTTTGTTGTATACAGTCCTCAGTCTTGAGGGTTTTGGGGTGCTGTGTCATCTGGCTGGCCATTTATTCGTGGACTGGCATAGAGATTGCATCAAAGGCATCAGAGGCAAGTAACAAGAGCCAGGTGCTTAAGCCTGAAAAATGCCATTAAAGATAATGGCACAGTTTACAAGGTGAGCAAAGTAAGATGATATCCAATAGCTCCTACTTGTGGAAAGGCTTTTGCTTTTTTTTTTTTTTTTTTGTCTTTTTGCTACAGGGTCTCAGTGTGCAGTTCAGGCTAGCCTTGGGCTCATTTTGTAGCCTAGGTTGGTCTTGAACTTGTATCGATCCTCTTGCCTCAGCCTCCTGAGTGCTGGGATTACAGGCTCTTGTTTTGAGGCAGTATCAAATTAAGAGCCCTTTATGTACCAGGCTGTGGTGATGCATGCCTGTAACCCCAGTTAAAAAGTTCTAGGGCAACTTGGGCAATATAGAGAGTCTGTTTCTAAATAAAAATTTTTAAAAGGGCTGGGGGCCAGAGGCTCAGTGGCATAAGTGCCTGCCTGCCAAGCGCAAGGTGATGAGTTCAATCACCGGTACCATAAATAAATAAATAAATAAATAAGGCAAGGAATGTAGTTCAGTGGTCTCTGGGTTCAATTCCCAGTACTGCAATAAACAAAATAAGAATCCATTTTTAAAAACTTACTCCTCTATGTCCTAGTAGTCATGCTCCTTCAAATGGAATCAGAGCCTGTGTTAAAAACTTTTACCAGAGGGAAACAAGATGTGGAAAGAGTAAGTCCAAGGCTGAATTTGTCTGGAGTTCATGGCTGCTTTTAATAGGTGATAGCTGCTATCTTAATGGAGCATCATGGCAAAGTTTTTAAAAGGCCCATTATGAAGGGAGGCATATGACGCCCACATTTATTTTTTAGGACTACTTCTATTGATCAGCTATTTTGAGTTTTATTATATTAAACAATGTGTACATAACAGGAAAATAAAATCAATAAAATAAAATACTAAATTTTTAATACATAGTAAGTGTTCAGATTTTTTATTTTTTGTTGTAAAAATGTAGGCAATTTTGAAGGAAGCCAGATCTCGAGTGTCATTATTGTTCCTAAAATCTCAACCCCACATCTGTCTCTCCTCCAAAAATACTTTAGACTCTGACTTCAATAACTTTTCTTTGTATGGTATATCTTAAAATATTCAATACACAGAAGAACGTTACAATCTGGACGTTTCTGAATTCTTTTTGCATTGTTGTCTTTCTTTGAACAACACACTTTTTTTCTTTTTCTTTTCTTTTTTTTTTTTGTACTGGGGATCATACAGTCCTCGTGCTTGCCAGACAGGCACTTACACCGCTGAGCTAAATCCCCAACCCTCAACAACAGAAAAATCAAGAAGCAGACAAACAAACAAAAAAAAGCAAAACAACAACTGCAAAAAACAATAGCAATATAGGATTCCAAAACAAGGTGATAGGAATTTAACAACGGTTGTTATACTGCATATTGCTATCTTCAAAATAGTTGCTCAGGTTACCACATACAGGCATGCAAAATTGATCAAATAATATGATGTCTCTTTGAGCAGTTTCTTTCCCTTTTACTATATCTGTTGTAACTTTTGGATATCATTTACTGTTTCAGTTTCTTACACTAGTGAGATAATACAGTATTTATATATGCAAGTCTGATTTAGTTCACTTATGAGTATGGCTTCTAGTTGCATCCATTTACCTATAAAAGCCTCGAGTTTATCATTCTTTATGGCTGAGCAGTATTCCATTGTATAAAAATACCACATCTTTTTTTAATCTATTCCTCAGCTGATGGGCATTTGGGTTATTTTCAAGATCTGCCTATTACAAATTGTGCAGCTATAAACATGGGTGCACATATATCGCTGTGGTATGATGTTTTCAGTTCTTCTGGGAAATTAGTCATTCTTTCTGGAGTGAAATGATATCTCAGTGTTGTTTTAATTTGCCTTTCTCTAATGACCAATGATGTTGAACAGTTTTTCATGTATTTGTTTGCTATTTGTATTTCTTCACCTGAGAAATGTGTATTCATCTCAGATGCCCATTTTTGGATTGGGTCTTCAAATTTGGGGGACCTGATTTTTTTTTCAATTCTTTCTACGTTCTATATAGAAGTCTTTTGTCTGAGGATAGTTGGCAAAAATCTTTTTCTAATCTGTGGGTTTTCTTTTCACTGTGTTGTGATTTCTTTCAGTATGCAAAAACTTTTAATCAGATGAGATCCCAGTTATTGATTCTTTGAAGTACTTCCCGTTCAGTCTGTGTTTTGTTCATGAACTCTTTGTCTACCCCTATGTCCTTGAGATTTCTACCTACTTTGTCTTCCAGTAGATTTAGTGTTTCTGTCTTAATATTTAGATCTTCAGTCCATTTTGACTTTAGTGCATGGTGATAGGCATGGGTCTAGTTTAAGTCTTTGGCATGTAGAAAGCCAGTTTTTCTAACACCACTTATTGGAGAGGCCATCTTTCTTCCAGTGAGCATGTTTGCCCCTTTGTCGAGAATAAGGTGTCTGCATCTTCTGTTCTGTTCCATTGATCCTCAGGTCTTTTTTTTTTTATGATGTTAATTTTATTATATCAGCTTTGTAGTATAATTTCAAGTCTAGGATTGTGATGCCTCCTACCTTGCCTTTGTTGCCCAGGATTGCCTTTGCTGCCCAGGATTGCCTTTGCTAGACAAGAATAGTTGATATTTTGTCAAGGAAAAGTCTTGGAAGTTGCTATACTTGCTAATGTAGAAAACAATACATACTGACATTTTTTGTTTGTTTGTTTTGGTTTTTGGTGCTGGAGATCAAACTTATGACCTCACGCTTACTGGACAGGTGCTTATGCCACTGAGCTAAATCCCTGACTCTAGATATTGAATTTTAACTACCTAAAATATAATTTTTTTTTTTTTTTTTTTTTTTTTGTACCGGGGATCGAACTCACGACCTCGCACTTGCCAGGCAGGCGCTTAAGCCACTGAGCTAAATCCCCGGCCCCCTAAAATATAATCTTAATTGGTTAGCAATGTAGGCAGAATGTAACTTAAACTATTTATTGATCTACATATGTTAAAATTTAAGTCATAAAACAAAACAACATAGTAATACAAGTTTATCAGCTTTATAAATAGACAGTTAAATATAATTGATGTTTATAACAAACTAAAACAGGTTAAAACCACCTGGTTATATTGTTTTTGTTTTGTTTTTTGTACTGGAAATTGAACTGATGGCATTTGCACTGGATTATATCCCCAGATCTTTTTGAGTCAAGAGTCTTGCTATGTTGCCAAGGTAGGTCTCAAATCTGAGATCATCTGGTTTTAGCTTCCTGAAGTGCAGGGATTACAATTATGCACCACCAGGCCTGGGATGTGTTTCTTGTACAATCAAGATTTTCATGTAACAGTACCTTTTAGTTCCAGAACAGTCTGAAAGATAAGTGATGCCTACATTCCAGCAAGAGCTAGCTGAAATAAGTAACCTTGAATAACCAGTTATCTCAGCAGAAAGAACCAAGTAGCCAGAAGCTTCCAGTTAAATGAAACAAGCAAATCAAAATGTATATTTTAAGTATGCAGAACCAAAAAGTGAATTCACTGTAAAACTTTGAACTCCAAATGGCAAAAATAAAGCAGTTATGAATGTCTTATACAGTTTCTTCTAGGACTCTTGGGGAATGGTTTTTTAATGAATATTCTGCCCAGTTAGAGGCTTGTGTGGTGACTGGAAAAAGTCGATGCCCAGCAGTGACCTTGGTCAGTGTGCTGCTTGTAGACTTCTTTCACTGCATCACCAAGTGGGCCACCAACCCCTGCAAAGTGTCTTAGAAAGCTCGGAACAGCAAAGGGAGGTATTTAGGTGAAGGGGGACCACACTGTGTGCACCTCCTGGGTGAGCTGGCAGAATTCCTCTCCTCCCAGGAATAGGATGTGTTCTTCCAAAATATGATCCTAGTAGATGGACACCTGGGGTCACTCGAGTGGGAGTAGTGAGTGTTGGTCTCCTGTTTTTGTAGTCTGGGAATTGTTATGTAAATACATTTGCTACTAGCCATCAGATTTGTTGAATCTCTGTTAAGTCAATAACCAAATTAAAAGAGATCCCAGAATCCAGTTGTGTTAAGTCAGAGTACATTTCAATCTTATAAGCCATGCTGTGTACCACAATAAAAACCAAAACATCTCTTTCTAAGTCACAGGTAACCAAAATTCCTCTTGGGACCTTTGATATAGAATTAGTGGTTTTCATTCTCATGCAAATCACAACAGAGATCTCCAGACATAGTCTAGTTCTCTGTGCCTCTTATGTCTTTTTGCAAATTGGTGCCATGGCACAAAGTGCAAAGAACTTCCTTCAGACAGTTCAGGAGCCCGGAATTTGCTCCCAAGAAGCTCCAAAAAACAAGGAAAAGGAGAACAAGGTCTGGTGTGCACTGTTGAATAGAACCTAACTTTGGACTTATAGATTCCTAAAAATTCATTTTTCTATTTTATGAAAATGGCAAGGTCAGTCAGCACTGGCTAAAAGAGAAAGATATGAGAGTCCTGACCTGTCCCTAGACCAGGCTGACCAAGCCATGGGCACAGTCCTGGGCATCACACCTGATGGCACCATCAGAGCACCATCCTCCCAGGTCTTCTTATTCTGTGACCAGAGGTTGAATCTATGTCCTGTTCACAGAAATGCTTCCACTTGCAGAGAAGAACCAGCACCAGGAAACAGGCACGTTAGGTTTCACCAGGCTATGGGCCCAAGTCACAGCAAGAGATACATACATTGAAATTTGGATTTTGTTGAAACTGTCTTGATGCCGGACTGGGGAGTGGCAGTTTTTACTTCCAACATGAAATGATTATGTGCAGGAAACTGGAGAAATAACAGCTTTAAAACGCTCATTATAAGGAAACCTCATTCAAACCAGTCCGTAACATTTTGAGTTGTCTTTGATTTCTTTTTTACTTCTGAAATATCTCTTCCTCACTGAGCCCTTAGAACATTCGTTTTTTAACTCAGTCACTCTTATTTTTTCCGACATGCTGATTGAACCCTTCTTGGTACCAGGAACCAAGCCAGAGGCCTGGAGCTTGGCCCCACTTGCCCATGTGCATCAAGAGTACATGAAAGCCCATAAAAATGGACAAAGGATTTTCCTCATAATAAGGCCAAACTGCACAGTCAGCTAGTCAGCCCCCTTGAACACATGGGAGAGCTTCAACTTACAGGAAGGGCGAAGCAACAGCAGGAGCATGTTT
>PVJX010033214.1:0-11540 GCA_004027295.1 Dolichotis patagonum
AGATGGAGGGCTTGCTTACCAGTCCCAAAGAGTCGCACGGAGATGCAAGTCCGCGCAGACTTTCAATCCAAACAGCTCAGGCCACTGTACGGTCCGGGAGTGTCGGGTCCCAAACGGACAGCCTGAGATGCTGCTTTCTGGGACACTTCCTGGGCGTGAAGGGCGGGGCTACGGGCCCAAACACACCTGGCCCAGATACCGATCTCCAGGCAGTTCCCAGTCCCAAAGAGTCGCGCCGAGATGGAGGTCCACGCAGACTTTCAATCCAAACACCTCAGGCCACTGTACGGTCCGGGAGTTTCGGGTCCCAAAGGGACAGCCTGAGATGCTGCTTTCTGGGAGACTTCCTGGGCGTCCACACTAACTTTTAGACATTATTTTTATTCTTAAATTTCCAAAATGTTTATAGAGACGTACATGCTGATCTTCTATTTGTAATCACAATATAGTGTGTGGCAAAATTACACTCAATAAAACAGTGTGCAATCTTAGAAGTCTCATTTTTAGTAAAGAAACATTGTTATGTGATTTTCCCAAAAGAAACAACTTTACATTTTCTTTTACTACTGGTGGTGTTTTTCAGTGACTTTACATTATAACTAGCATTGAAAACAATGGTGCTAGTCCTTTATCTGGTACAAGCCAAGGTATTTGGAGAAGATAAGAAGAAAACAAAGCGCTTAATTTTGTAAATATTCTTAAATCACTTCCCAAATCTTGACTTCAGTAGAAGCTGAGGTTGTATTATCCGTATAAAAAGTCTGAATTTAAAAAGCGAATGACTGTAAACTATAACTCTGAAACTAATTCATTAAAATATATTAATCAGTTGATAGTCATTTGTTCAAGAAAACTATGTTTTACCTAAAACTAATTATTGAGTGTAAAAACCAGTAAGAAAATCTGGTATTATTAATTATCCTTCTTTTACTCATAATATAGAATATAACAAACATTGAGATACCTCATCACCCGAAAGTTCCATGGAATACACACACACACACACACACACACAAACATATACACATGTATAATATATCTAAGATTTTAAAAATTCTAATATGATAAAGAAAATATCCTTAAATTTTGCGAAGTTTGAAACCATAACTCAGTTGATATTTGTTATGGTTCATGTTTGGCTGTCGCTCCAAAGCTTCATGCAGTCATGGGGGTGGCAGAGTCTAGCACTATGCTTGGTTCATTGTCTAGCACTGGGACTGGCAGTGTGAGTGCTGAACCCACACATACGCAGGTACCTAGCATACAATATAAGCAAGGGAAGGAGGTGTTTTTGTCTTTCCTTTTGCCCTTTTTGTTCTTGGTATTTGCCACTGGTACTTGCTGCTGTCATGAACAGTGCCATGACACCCTGCCTTGGAGCCAGCTGAGTATGGACTGAAATCTCCACAAACTGTGTGCTAAATTAACCTTTCCTTCCTTCACTTTGGGTCTCAGGTATTTGTCCCAGCCATGCAAAAAAAGTAACCAAGACAATATTTGAAGCTAGAAAATTTTAAACTTATCATTTATGGGATCATCATTTAATTGTACTTATGAAAGGAACTTAGTCCTTCAGGAAACTGTGTTCCAGACACAGGCTTTAAAAATAAACCAAGGTAGAGAGAGTTTATAAGCTAAAACATGATTCTGAGCCAGGTATAGAGGTGCACACTTGTAAACCCAGCACTCAGGAGACTGAGACAGAAAGGTAACCACGTGTTTGACGTCAACCTAGGCTACATAGCCTGCACTGCATAATGAGAACTTGTTTCAAAACACAAAAAAACAAATGAAGTAGATGATTTGAAGAAAACATCCATGCAGAAACCGTGGTTTTATATATATATATATATATTCTGTTCTTATAAAAATTGTTCAGTAAGAAGCAAAAAGATTTGCTGTAATAAGTTAATTTACATTCCAGTGACTTCAATATATTCAGAATAAACCGATTTGCTAAACTGTGCCTTAATTAAGATATCATTGCATAGTAGAATCAGCTTCTGAAAGAGTTGTTAATTGGTATTATGGCAACTGTAGTCAGATAGTATAGCAAACTCATTAACACAATGCCATGAATATATAGTCGACATTTACCACTAACTCTTTGCAACCAGTATTTCTATCATAATCGGCATTTTATTTCAGCATAATAAATTGGATTACAAGGAGATATGAAATTAGAACTTTAAAAGACTAGGCTCTAAATGCATTTTCTTACCTGATTTACATGGTTAAGGAAAGACATATAAAATGTCCACCTCAAATTCCTCTTTGCTATAATTTAAGTAGCAGTTGCCCATATAGTTTACATATAAGGTTACAAAAGTTAGAGTATTTTGATAAGTGAAAAGTACTGTTCAAATGTAAAGAAACATGACTATCAGTTATGGTTTCATATGATGCTACTTTTACTTTATTTGAGGGTCATATATACTTTGGACAACAGCCTGATGGATCTTGAGTGCCTTTAGTGATCATTTTGGGATGAAAATAATGATCAGCGCTGTGGTTTCTACTACGTTTGAGTGTGTCCCTCAGGGGTTTGTGGTTTGAAACCAAGCCCCATTGCAAGTTACAAAAAGATTGGAAACTTACCCCAACTGTGAAATTAAAGTTGGAGTCTTTGATATGTGATTAAGTTTAGATAAAGTTAACATAAGAGAGCCTCCTGATTGAACAGTCACATTTATGCTTCTTATCTTTTTCTGGGTTATGTTCTCGTGCCAAGTTTTTTTCTTTATAAAATACCCAGTTTTGAGTATTTTGCTATGGTAGTAAAAAACAGAATAATACATCGACTATTGCCATATTCCTCTAATCACATCCATTGGTGATATGAGTTTGTCTCTTCTAATTAAGAGATGGAGTCAATTTCTATTCTTCTTCCATCTGGCTTGGTGTCATAACTTGCTTTGACAAACAGACACTGGTATATACATAAATGTCTAGTGACCCACTCTTTTAAAAGTCTTGATTTGTAATATATGCTGATTTATGATGCATAAACATCACTGTGATCATTTTCAAGGTTTTTTTTTATGACCTCACTGTGTGAGTCTCGAGAAAGTGTAAGTGCTAACAGCTCTTATGATTTGGTACTAGGTGGCTCAATATTGTAAATACAATGATAGATTCTAACTCTGAATATAAATCTCAAGAGTTATTATCTGCTCTTTTTAATTACTTTGGAACCATACCCAGTTGTCCCTTGAATAAGGCTAAGAAAATCTAGAAGAAAGACAGTTGACTCAGCTACCCTCATTACCCCAACCATCACCTGAAGAGTTTCTAGCTCAGAGCTGTCTAGCTGACTTACATATGATTGCAGACATATGAGAGCTCTCAAATGAGATATAACCACTGAGCTGAACCCTTTCAAAATGTCACCATACATAATGGCATGTTAAATATTGTAATATTTTTAAATTGTCTTAGGCTAAGGAAATTTGGCTTTGTGTGTTATATTTTAATAGATACCCACATTTCCATTATTATTCTACAGCAATGGGGACCAGCTTCTTGCACACATTGAGGTGGAGATAATTTGAAATATATATATATATATATATATATATATGAATACAGTTTAGATTTAGAATGACTGTGCTCACACTTAAACCTGATGTCCACCTCTTGCTGCAAAATTTACAGTGCTTTCTGTTATCTCTTTCTGCGGATTGCTTTGATAGAAAATGTAAATGATTATATAAAGCACTGGAGATTAAATAAAATATGCCAGCCCACAGTGTCACTTAGGAAGTATCACTCCTCATTTTCAGTGTCCTTTTTCCAATTGCACGAGTTGATAACTGTATATAGGAACAACTTTACTCAAAGGTATAAATGATTATGTGAAACTTTGTAAAAGAATAAATAATTGAAAACTAACTGTATAACCAAATGAAGCATACATCTCCATGGAGCTTTCCAACTGCAAATGCTTAAAAAGAAAATAGTTACTTCTTCTCTGTAGAGTATAAATTAAAAAATAACTAAAGTCTACTTTTCCTTTTTATTCCTGGAGGTGAACATGAGTTACAGAAATGTTTAGAAAGTTTTGAA
This sequence comes from Dolichotis patagonum, assembly GCA_004027295.1. Classification (NCBI taxonomy): domain Eukaryota; kingdom Metazoa; phylum Chordata; class Mammalia; order Rodentia; family Caviidae; genus Dolichotis; species Dolichotis patagonum. The sequence goes on from PVJX010033214.1 coordinate 4,066, forward strand.
ATTGTGCTGCCAAACCAATTTCAGAGATTCATAGTTTAGTGCACTTTAGTTCCAAAGGGAAGAAAATTGCTTGAAATATGACTTTAAATTCTAATTACTACTTTGTTTCTCTATCGGTAACATAGTGATATTTGGAGTGAAAACTTTATGTCAAATTAGCAAAATAGTTTTTTCCCAATACAATGGCCATGCGAAAGAAAGCTACAACTTAAAAACTGGTTCAGGGTAAATCAACTTCTTCATGTGCCAAACAGATTGTGTCTCTGCTCAGAGATAGAAAGAACTGCAGCTCATTAGAATGGGTGGCTCATTAAAAGCAAGGTCTTGCCACAACATAAAGTAGGTAGGGTCACATTGGTTATAATTACTTATTCAGTCATCAAATGCTAACTGACAAGTAGTAGTAACTATAAGCAATTTAGTATAATAACATATGTAATGAAAACATAACTTGGATTTGTGTTACTAGATTTTTTTTAGTATTTAGAATACCAACTCAGGACATCTGGACATCTAGAGAAGGTGGATTGTGTCAGGAGTTATTTTGTTCATGGATATATAAGGTACACTGTCCACTGTACTTTACTATGCTTTTCCACATGAGGGAAGCTCAAATGATAGGCACCATGGACTGCCATAGGGTATATTTAATGAGTTCTGGTGGTGATAATGTAGAATAACCAATAAAGGTGTCTAAACTTATCACTGTAATATTTATATTTATTCTGATTTAAGTAACATTTTGAGTTCCTACTACATGCTGAACATTATGCAATGTGTCTTCAGTTTTTCAACTTCATGATCACACTATGTGACATATTACATAGAAAGAAACTGGAATTTGAAGATTTAATTATCCTCTAAGCTTTACTATGGACACATTTATAGATCTCAGAACTGAATTGATTTCTTGAACCTGCCAACTACTAAGTTATTTCAGAGAAGAAACAATATTTCTAATGAAAATATACATATATAGATGTGAATAATCTTCATGCTAGCAAAGAAATGAACCCTAGAGGCAATACATTCTAATCAGAATAACAGAGAATCTTCCATATTTACCAAAACCAGTGAGTATCATGGAAAGACTTATATACCTGAAATGCATGTACTTCCCTATTCTATTCTGCACCATTAGTAAAGCACTGAAGCAAAGCCAATGGTTAGACTGACATTGGTACTTGCCTGCAGAGCAGGATTTTGTGGAATTTAAAATGTAATTCTTCTTGAAAAAAATCCCGAGAATTATGAAAGATTACAGTTTTGTTGGATGAGAATTTTAGCATATTCACCAAGAAATACAAATAGTTTTGCATATTTCTTGGAGCACTTCCTTAAACTGGTTTATTTTGTTGGTCAGTTGTCATGGTTCACTAAGGAGCAGACTGATGATTCAGAGAGCAGAGCGTTAATATCACTAATTGTTCCTCAGGCTACAACTATGTATTCAAAGTAACTAGAATGTGGTTAATCCAAGTAAAATTTTCTTCCCTTGTGGGGCATCAGTGAACATTACTGCTGGATAAATAGGACTATAGATATTGACATCAAATGTCTGAGTCACTATATCTGACTTTATCTGTGATACCAAATTCTGGTTCAAAGTTAAAAACTTTGAAAAGCATTGTGGCTCTTTGCCTATCAACATTTCAAAACTAATAAAACTTCGCTTGTATTACTGCTCAACACAGTTTCAAATTCTAATACAGGAGAAAGGGAGAACTCTACTTTGATTGTTCAAAACCTTGTAACTACATTACTCTACTGCTGATACATACAGGCTCCCTTTAGGAGAATTAAGACAACTCTCAGTAAGGAAAGATTGCTATTTATCTCCATACAGAGTGTTATGTGTGATTGATGTTCAGTACAGGCTGCATTTCTCCTAAATTAAAACACTGCTTGCACAATAAATACAAGATTCTGTTAGTCAGCAATCTTACTTTTGAACTCCATCCTATAAAATAGAGGTTTCACTCAGGTATAATTTGAAATAAATTAACTCATAGAACAGAATTTGAACATCTTGTCAGAAATAGAAGGAATCAAGGAAGTCTTTTTCTTTGGATGATTTTTAAAGTCATCTGATGCACTTAAGCACGGTTATTACATGGTTTATTACAGCTAAGTGGGTCTGACAAAAAGTAGCTGGATCTGTTTCAGTTAGGCACGGTCAGGAACCTATAAATGCCTTCTTTTGCCATTTGTGTAGCTTTCTTCTTAAGGATACCAAAATGGATACCCAAATTTCTAATGCTGAAAATTCCTTACAAAGGAAAAGAAGTTTTCATTGCTCTGGTAATGCAATCCAAACTCCTGATCACGAGCTAGGGGTCCTGTTTGTATGGCCTCTGCTATCTATGTTTCCTCATTTCCTGTCACTCCTTACACTTCTATCTCTCCTTTAGAAATGCACTTTAGAGTCCTCCAGATTCTACCTCTTACAATTAAACTCTCCTATGTGACTTCCAGCTTCCCTTTTGGTAATGTTACCACAGGTGTTCAACATCCAATTCCTCAACTGAACTTTGTAACTTCCTTAAGGTAAAAATGATTTCTTAGTTCCTATTGTCCCTTAAGCAGCTAAACTCAGTCACTGGACCCTCAGTAATGTTTCCCTGCAATCATGAATTAATAAAGAAGTGAAAGAGTAAGTAAACAGACCAACCAAAAACAACAGCAACAAAAATGTCCCCATGAGGACTGAATTTTTAACTAATCTCAATCCAGCAAATATCCCTCTTTAAACTCACCTGAATCATAGAAAATGCTTGAGATTACCTATCTAGTAATAAGAGTTATCCCCATGTTCTGATTCTAGGGATATCTACACTTGGGACAAGTTTTTTTGTATCTTCATATTGAACTATACCTGAAAATGCTTATAATTTTTAAAAAATTATCTTACAAATGAATTCAAAAGTTAATCATTCTTGGATTTTATGAAAAATAATTTCCATGGATCAATACAAAAAATTACTTCTTAAATTCATCTTAAGGAAACAGCAAGACAAAAGTACATAGTAACATGGACTTTAAGACCTTTTCCAATTCTAAAATTCTCACAGAATGAGAATTACCCTGACATAAGTTTTCTAAAACTGGCTAAATTAATTTGAACTCATATTAATAATTTATTTAAAACATCTCTATTTTCTAGGGATATAATTCAGCAGCACAGTGCCTGCCTGGCAAGTGTGAGTTTTATCTTTGTTATAAAACAAAATGAAACACCTCTTTTTTTGAGAAGACCTCTTGCTATGCAGTTCAGGCTGACCTTGAACTCATTTTGTAGCCCAGGCTGGCCTCAAACTCATGGCAATTCTCCTTTCTCAGCCTCCCAAGTGTTGGGGTTATAGGTGTGTGCCACCACACTCACTCAAAAAACCCTCTATTTTGCTAGGAAAATTATTACTTGGAACAATTATATATTTCTATACCAATTTTGGTTTAGGCTGAGGTATCATATTATTTTTATCAGTTAAAATGAGGCCTTTTTATTCTATCATATCTTTAAAATTCGGCATATAGAGAACTAAGAGGCATATTTATACACTGAACATATATAAAAGATTTTATTTTATCCACCAATTAAGCTATCAAAGATAAATTACATAATGTTTCAGTTTATGTAGTAGCTCTGAAAAATACATTGTCACTTAAAAAACAATAGTAATATGATCTAATAAACCTCTAAGAGTTATATTTACAGCCTTCCTTTTTACAATTTTAAACTTCAAGTTTCAAAAGACAAATATCTATAATTTTAGTTGTCTTATTCAAGGCCATAATTTCACCAGATTTAAAGCCACAGGGGAAGATTAAATAATATATCACTAGGCTATTTAAACAAACAACAGAAAATATTTTTTAAAATGTAGGTAGGAAAGTATCTTCAAATAAAAGACAGAGGAGAAATAGTTATTTTTGTAGCACATTTTAAGAAGAAAGGCAAACAGCTGCTAATTTTCCAGCAGCTATGCCCAGCATTTGATAAAAAGGAGAATTATGTAGAAAACATCTTGAAAGCCCATATGCCTCATTCCATCCAACAACTCCTAAATCAAAATCCTCCGGACTGCAGCTGATAACCAATGTTAAGCAACACTGCTCACTATAGCAAAGTCTTTGCCTGTGCGGGGCGGGGCAGGGTGGGGGGAACTAAACAAAGCAAACAAGCAAAAGAGTGAAAAGACAAAAGGAAAACAAATGTAAAAGCAAGTTACTGATGCATTTAAATAACCAAGTTACTAGCTCATTCTTCTCTGCCCAGTGGTCATTGTGGATCACCCTGAGCAGAGAACTCCAAGATGATGATAATGAAGAAATCTTCAATGGATGTATAATGAAAGACATTCTGTGCCCTTGAAAGGAACAGCTTTAAAAACTGATGAAAGCTCTTTCAATTTTAGAGGCTAAAAAATGGAAATAGGACCCATTAGAATCAACTTTTAAGAAAGATGAAATGCAAATAAATAATCTCAGAAAGACAGTTGGGCTGACCGAGAGTTTGTTGAAGGTGTTAGAAATGTAACCTAAATATATGTACAGGGATAAAAGGACAATGCCAATGGTGCTAGAAGGCACAAGGGATGGGAGAGTGAGAATAGGAAGGAGAGAACAGGAGTGGGAGGAAGAAAAGGTAAATATAAATGAGAGGGTGGAAGAAAACAAATCCTGAAAATTTGAAGTGTATTTTGTAGTCAAGATCCATTACCTACTAGCACTGGCTCTGTGACTTTTAATAAATTGCTTAATGTCTGAGCTTGAGTCTCCACATCTACAGAATGAGCGTTCAGGTTATTTCTACCACAGAGTAAGCATAGGAGGAATAATTAAATAAAGTAACTAGTGTAAAGCACTTTTTGTGTGTCTGAAACATGGTAGTACTTTGTAAGTGTGTAGTGTTTTATTACTATCATTATTGTTGCTGTTGGTCTATTGTCAGTAATTTCCACAAGTCTTACAATACCTATGAACAAATATGTGCTGAATAAATGAATGATGAGAACAAGAAACCCTATCAATGTACTTTCTGTACCTTGTGTGACCAAGGGATATTAAGAGGCTGTATGTCAAAAGAATATGGTGAACACAGAATTCAGTGGTACCTCAGTTTATGATCTGTTTTGTTTTGTGAACAATTTGGTCTGGAAATGGAAGCATTTGACAAAATTTGGTTTTGTTTGTGTACACTCCATTGGGTGACAAATATGAATGTGGCCATTTTTCCCCAATAATGGAGAAAATTAGGTTTGTATATGGAAGTATCCCTATAAAATTATGATGATCAAGTCACTGCACAGTTCAGAAATGTGTTCACTTTATATAGTGTACTATTTCCATTATGATCTCCATGTATCCAAGTTATCATAAAGATCACTTAGAAAGCTTCTTAGAAACTTTCAATTAGTAGATGAGCTTGTGCCTACTCTTCTCCCCAAGAATAATAATATACACAACAATGCTAATATATAAATAATTCACAATTATCAGCATAATGTGAATATTCACATACGGAAGTGTACACATGGATACCATACCATAGAGCAAAAGAAATTAATGCATGCATAAATTTCACATGCTTAATATTTCCCAAACTTGAATACACACCATAATGAGCTGAATACTTTATTAAAATATGCAGTCTGAAACAAATGGCACATTAATAAGTACAAAGAACAATGGATAAAGTAATATTTAATACACTGATTCTATAAAAGATACTTTATCTCCTCAATTTACTTGAGTTCCTTTTAGCTATTTTGTTTCCTCAAATAAAGTTATACTCCTTCTACAATTAATCTGAAATATTACTATTTTTATGTACACTGATTCCAAGGACTGTAAATAACCTAGGAAAAGTTTGAAAACAATGCCAGATTACTCCCTACCTTATATGTTACCAGAGCCTCTAGAAAAAACAGGCTACTCATGCATTTATGAGTTTGTATGGTATTTCTTTTGTTTACTGAGGTGCTTGTCTATGAGGGTTAATTCATAATTTGAATCCTAATGAAATTTGGCATCAATTTCTGAACTTGGATAATAGATGTCAGGTTTTCTTATTTTACTATTCTCATTAAAATGCATTCTTGCTTCTTGTGGGCAAGTCATGATGGGAAATGTGCCTTCAAGCATTTGGAAATAACATCAAAACTGAATTCACTTGACAGTTGGATCACAAAATAATAAGGAATTTGATGTTTCGCAAAATGATCTCATTGGTGGGCTTTATTTGCCTTACAAATTATTTCTTCATTTAGTGCATGTGTTTAAGTATTGTACTCATCCCAAACACTTCTTAAAAATACCTTCTCATTCAGACCAATTTTCCTGTTTGTAAACTGTACCCTCAGAAACAATTGAAAGGGAAAAATCCTTTGGAGTGTGAACTGCTTTTTAGATTTTATATCCCCTAGAATTTCCTGTTATTCTCTGAGGCAACCTGTGTCATCTCTCTAGCTGCATGGCTAGCACAGAACCAATGTTTGCCACAGGAAATTAAGGGTCGAAGGATTCAGTTCTGAGTTTCTGTGGTTCAGAAACAAGTCAGTGGCCTAGATCAGTGTTGAGAAGACATCCTTTGGCCATATCAGTCCACTTGTTCAAGTGATTCAAAGACAGTTGAGCCTGGAAATCAGTGGAGGTATAAGAAATGACCAAGACCTAGACAATCAGCAGGACTGACATATCTATGCACAGAGGAAGGAGAGAGATAGACCGCTGTGGGCACATGTCAGCAGGGGCCACCCTTGGGGGAGCAGCAGAAGGCTGTGACCATTTCACAGCCACAACCTCTTGGCACCATAGACACTCCCCAGAACTCAGAGAAAGTAAATGAAGAAATTTGCAATTTATTCTATTTTATTTTTCATTTTGCAGAATAAGTATCAATAATCTAAACTTAGTAAAAGAAAATGAAAGAAAGATTATCTCATTTGGTGGGTTTGAGACTATCATCCATTACAGTTCAGCCTGGTGAAATATTTTTAAATTTTGTAGAGTAAAATAGTATATAAGAATATGGACCAAGAGTTCGTAGTCTTCTCTGGTGGTGAACTTTAAGAGCAATTGTAGATAAACACTTTGCTTAAGAGTTGTAAATTTAAAAAAAGAAGATAAAAAAAGCCAAATTCCACCATACTTTGAGTATCTTTAGTTTCTGTTTTTTGTGTGTTTGTGTGTTTGTTTGTTTCTTTGAGGCAGGTTCACACTGTTAATTTAGGCTGATCTTGAACTCACTATGTATAATGGGATGGCCTGGAACTCCTAATGATCCTCCTACCTCAGCCTCCCAAGTGCTGGAAATACAGGTTGCGCCATCACGTCCAGCCGAATATCTTTTTGGCTAAAATTCATGATGCCACCATTTGTAAATAATGAGGAAGACGGATAGTTACAAAGAACAAATGAAGTTACTCACACAAAATCTTTTTTTTTAATTTGAAAGAGAATAAAACAAAAGGGGG
>PVJX010033215.1:0-19851 GCA_004027295.1 Dolichotis patagonum
TGAGCTAGGTACGGCAAGCTGATTGGCTAGCGTCATCGGTTACTAGGCAGACAAGTCATTCGGCAGGGCTGTTTACAAAGTAGGCGAGACCAAGAAGCAGGATATGGGCACCATCTTTGGTTACTCGATGGGAGGGGTAATCTAGCTCAGGCTTTCTCTTTACCACAGGCCTCTACGGGGTACCGGCGGCCCCCTACAGTGTTTCTCAGAAGGGGATTAACAGGCAGCACCTACAGGAAGTTGTTCTCTGCAGGAACTTTCTCCTCACAAGCTAATGCATCACCATCCCCCAAATAACTTCATAGCATTCTAAACTCTATGAAAAGCCTTGCTTCATGAGTTCAGTTGTAAAAAGTGTTGATTTACTTGCCCTATACATAAGGCACTAGATAAGGAAAGGGCCTGAGGTAAAATTGAAAAATTAGTGGCTTTGATAAGCATTAAAATGAGAATAGGCAATGATCTAGGGCTTTGAACCAGCAGGGAGTTTTCTCCCCCACAATAAAAGGAAGATTCCTGTGTACTATGGTGACTTGCAGCTGCTAATTACTAAAATCCTGAGATAGCAGAAATGTAAATACAAACAGCCATTTTATCTCTACACCCTGTTTCTTGCAGACCCCACAGGCTGAAGAAAATGGGTTAGAGAACCTGGACTCAAAGTAGTTCCTTTTACTGGGTGCTGTGACTCAGGACTGTAATCTCCTCATACTGGAGCTGATAGAATAGGATGGCCCAGAGATCAAAATCTGACTACACAGATACACTCTGTATCCAAACAAGAAAAAGTAAAACAGAAAAGAAAAAAGATAAAAAAAAGAAAAATAGATAGGTAGATAGAGGGATGGATAGATAGATAGATAGATGATAGATAGATGGGGGTCTATTTCAAATTCATAGAGCCACATGTACTTGGCTGACTACTCATCTGTGAAGCATTCCAAAAGTCAAGGAGACCTTCTCATTTTTTATTTTGGTTCCAGAACTCAACACTCACTGTTGTGAGATGATGAATTCTGTTCATGCAGTAACATCATTCAAGAGCAGGCCTTACATAAGGAATTCAAATGAGAGTTTTCTGTCATTTTGAGGACACAACTTAGATTCACCCTTAAACCACTGATTTCCCCAACCACAGCTGTGCCTGGGGCTGTCCATAAAGACATTCTGGGCTTACAGTGATTCTACCCATTTCCTTCCAAAACTCATACAATTCCTTTCCATTCCCAGCTACAGGATATCAAGTTACCATTGTGATGCTTGAGGGTGTGGGAGAATCATTTGGAGCCCTCCTTAAGAAGTCACAGAAAATAGAGGTGCCCGCAGCTCCAGGTCCTCAGCACTGAACTCACAGTAAGCACTTCTGCACCAGGGCCAGGAAGAGCCCTCCTCCCTTGTCACACCTGATTGGGTGTGCAGCCCCCCCCATCAATGATTGGCTCCTGGGCCAGTCCCCTTCAACTGCCAGGATTCACACTTCCCTTTAAGGGCTTAACTGCTGGCTTTTCAGAGCTTTCCTGAAGCTGGGTCCTAAATGGTCCCAGGTCAATGTCCTCTGGAAGAATCAATCCCTTCAGGAAAGAAAAGGTTATTTGTCCAGGTCAGACCAGGACAAACTGGAATGGGTAGGGGCTGCTCTCAGGAATGAGGCCATAAACTTTGTTGCACAGATTTTCACAGGGTCTCTCTCACTCAGTCTGCTCATTTTCATTGAACTAATTATTATGCATCCACCAAGAGAACTCCATTACAGTGTGAATGAAGAAACTGTGCATAAACAGTAACAGGTTTCTGGGAAAAAGTAAAGATTAAGAAAAATCAAGTGGTCCAACTGCTTCAGAAAAGCTTCATACTCTATCCAGTGTCATAAGTCAGACCTAATTTTGAAGATAAACCTAGCTAAACATGAGGTTCAGAATGATTGCTGAAATAGTCCCACATGTTGCACTAGATCACTTCTTGGTATGGAGTATGGGATAGAAAATCACTTTAGAAGGTAAGTGAAAACACTTTTGGTGTGTATGTATATATTCCGCTCCAGTGTCATTATATTAGTGCATTAGCCTTTTGCCAAATTGACTTGACTTCATATCTTAGGTTGCTTTTAACCAACACACATATTTTAAATCTAAAATACAGACAGCATGAAAGAAAATCTAATGAAACTGCTATAGGAATTTTTAGGCAGGCAATGGTACCTGGATTGGGATCCCAAGACCTGGCACAAGATTGAGGAAAAGGGGTTTTTCCTCTTTAACCAAGGCAGCCAGGAACAAAGGTCCTCAGTTATGTGGCCACTAGCTTCTCACAGGTAGCTGTGTGACCCTCATTTCTTTTCTTTTTTCCAAGCAAAATGTTTTCATTTTCCAACTCAGTCTTGCTACCTCTAAGCCCTTATTTTTATCAATGTTACATTCGCTCATTTACTATAGGGCAGGGGTAATATGCACACCCCCACCTGTGACTAGGTCAGGTAGAAAATCATTTCTCTTCTTTTTGATGGATTCCACTATTTGAGCAGCCAAAAACTTTTTTCTTTTTTTTAAATTTCTAGTAAAATAAGAAAAATATCTCTCCTAATTTCCTGTTTTCATCCACAGCTACATTCTTTATCCTGACTCCGTGAGCTCAGTTTCTACCAAATTAACAGGTTCAGTAATTTTCTCTGTAGTGAGTACTGGTTGGCTATTAATAATAGTCTTGCTCTCTACATAATAACAGTGCCCCTTGAATAAGATATTTTCTTGTAAGTGTCCTAATAAGAGTTTTTATTAGCAATCCTATATCTAACCAGATTTGATGTGATGGGTGCATCTGACATCAAGTGCATAATTTTGTGTTTCTGAGCATCAAGCTTCTGACTTATCTGAGCCCCTAATTCACTCCTTAGAAAAGATTGGAAACCTGGCACTAGCAGGTTCCATATGAAATTCCTGCAGATTATTTGGCACATGGTCTCTGTGACAACCTCCACAGTGCACAGGCACCTTACTGGTATTAATATTAAAAACATTCTGTTATTAATGCATTTTGGATTCCTGAGTGTTTTTGTACTTTCAAGGAGAGAAGGCAACTGAATTTTTGCCATTCTGCATTTCTGTTACTGAACTTTCTATCACTGCAATAAATTATTAGAAAAATTCAGATACTAAAAATGGAATATTTAGTGGAGGTGAATTTTATCTCATACTTTCTGAAGATCAGACCATGGTGGGAATGTAAGACAGAGTACAGCTGGTCAACTCATATCGTTAAAGATAAAGAATAAGACATGAAGCATTACATCAAAGGAGGAAGATTCCAAAGGCACTATGTGTGTGTCTCTCTGGGCGTCCTTGTTTCTGTCTGTCTCTGTGTATGTGTATGTGTATGTGTATGTGTATGTGTATGTGTATGTGTATGTGTATGTGTATGTGTATGTGTATGTGTCTGTGAGCACCCAGGGATTCTACAGTCCCACCAGGAGCACCCTCGCCATTGCTTCTCTATATTGCTCATGACCTGCATCACAGTGCAGCTCAGCCTCTTGGTGAACTAAAGCTCAATTTTCTGTCTCCACATGGTTGTTCTGGCTTGGTATGGCATTGATGTCCTGCAATCCCCTCAGTGTGGGAATTCAGAAAAAAAGGATATAAAGTTGTAAAGGCCTTTAAATTCTAACTTGGATTTGCTACAGTCTGCATTGTGGTCCTGGAGATTTATCATGCATCTTTGTATAAAATAACCTCTCTGGCCCAGACCCCTGCTGGTGTTGCCAAAGGTAAACCAGGACATTTGTGGCTGAAGAAGTCCTATATTCCTGCAGATTTTCCCTTCCAGGGCCACATATCAGAGAAAGATATGTAAAGGATTGCAGTATTTACAGGATTCTAATTTTAGATAATTCAAGACTCAGGTCCTGGAGGAACATGTTCCTTTTTTGAAAACAGTTCTTGATTGAGGTGAAGGGCAGGTCCCCTGTCAATTCCCTTCTTCTCCTCCTACTACAGGCAGGGACCTTTCTGGATCTTATGCATGTCCTAGAGTGTCTTCTACACACAGCAAGAGGTCACTCAGTATCAGCACTTTGCCCACTGACCCTGGTGGTATAGATTCAGGGTCACCAATTGGAGGCAGCAGTTACCTGGTAAGAGAGTTCATCTCCATGAAGGAGACCTACATTCTGCAACACTCATTCTAACCACATTGGACACTGTGCTGTTCTTGTGGGCTCCAGATACTGGTCCTTTCTATTCATGACCTCAGAAATCAGGGATATATGTGGACACAAACATCCTTGAGTCTGTCAGGTGTGTGACCAGTTGGGTGAAGGAACATATCTATCAGGTGTGTCCTTCTGGGTCTGTGACTCTAGCTGCACCTCATGGCACACCTGGATGTCCCAAATACCCAGGTGAGGAAAATCTTGCAGTGATCACTGGAGGGAGAGTGAGAAATGGGCTTTAGGCCTTGGGGGCTTTGAGCATGTTGTGGAAGGTGATGGAGGCAGAGGCATCTAAAGGCTGTCCTGTCCTCTCCTCTGTCTCTGCTGCTGTCTGCAGCTTCACTGAATTCTCTTAGATGCACCTGGGTTCTGCAGCACCCTCAGACCTAACCCTCTCTCATCACACTGAGTGCCTGACACTGTATGAGTCTGTCTTCACTAGGATTTCCTATCATGGAAATCCATAAGAAATGTCTTGGGATTTGGATCATTATCACCTGACAACTGTTCCTTCCTGTGGGACAACCCATTTGCTTTCATTTATTTCACCTCATCTATTTTCATTCCTCAAAATGATATTTGAAGGCTGCATGGTTGTTCTGTAGTTGAAAGACTTTATCTACATTAGGACTCATTTCTGGAAATGTCCTTCCTGGGCACCTTCCATCCAGACCAAGGTCTGTGTCCATTTCTCAATGATCAGTCCTCTTCTCCCTCATCAAGGCCCTGCATGATATTTATTAATATTCCCCTTGGGATTCTGAGAGCTTCTGGAGGTATTCTGTGGTCTTTTTCATGCCTGGAAACATAACGTGGCCTCCTCATGGTCTTTTCCTGTCCTCCAGATATCCAGCATCTTCCCATCAGTGCTCCCTCCACTGTGGTTCTGAGGCACCTGGTGTACCAGGTGGCAGGGCTCTGCTGGGATTCTGGACATCCTGTATCCCCTGGTTAATCGGTGATCATTCAGTCTGTTTATTTCTTTCCTTGTTTAATGAAAAGAGAGTTATGTTGATTCCATCCAGATTTTTGTAGATTTGAATATGTGGGTAATACTTTTCTATTCATTTACAGGTTGGAGAAAAAGGTAGGTACAATTTCAGTAGCAAAGTTTGAACTCTTATTTAAATCAGGGTCCTAAGATCAATAATTGAAAGCAACAGTGCACATCCATGACTGAAAACACAATAACAGGAAAACAGAAGGAAATTCATAAAATTTTAGACTTTTCAGTGATCTGTTGTTAGCTGGAATTGAGATGATCCATTAGAGGGGATCTGGCTAAATCTCAGGTGATGATGTGTTCTGGAAGATATCCTTATTTTGGTCTGGAAACAACAGATGGACCTGGGACATCATATCAGGAACAGGAAATCCCAAGCCTTAACCACAGGGCACATCAGTGATGATGCTGGTCCAGCTCAAGTGCAAGGCAGGGAGAGGAGGTGAAGGTGCATCTGACTTCCCAGGATGATTGTGACCTTGAGGTCCATGGTGACCTCTGAGGGACAGTGGCCTGTGTGTGAGAATCTTGGCTCTGCCTATAGGAGAAAGGCAACTGTGGGAAGTGGGTGTGCAAAGCTTTTGTTCTATTCATTATGAACCTGTTAGAAAGGAGACCATAATCTTATGACTGTTACTAGCTATATAGGTGTGTTTGAATATTTTAGGAAAAGTTAAATATATATGACTGATAGATACAGAATTACCTGAGGCAACTCAAGATAAAGTAAATACATGAAGGAAAATCTGTGAGAATCTGTTAAGAAATAGTGTTTATTATGGTGCTTAAGTATTTAATACTGTATATGAGAAAGAGAGAAGAGAGAGAGAAGAGAGAGAGAGGAGAGAGAGAGAGAGAGAGAGAGAGAGAGAGAGAGAGAGAGAGAGAGACTATACTGTATTATGCTGTATTATGAATTCCTAATATCTAAAGTCTAAAAGAAAAGTGCAGGCCACAGTCCTGCTCAGTGCACTGTCACAGGATGGAACACTTAAACCCCTGGATGCTGCCCTGAGTCTATCCAGGCTGACTCCACCTCTCCCCCTTGAGGTCTCCATGTGCTACTGGGGTGGAATCTGGGGACCAGGTCCTCTGAGAGGGCTGAGGAGAAGAGAGGACTGTGAGTTCTCAGAATTTAGACGTAGGAATATGATGGATTGAATTTACTAAAATTAAGCATTAATTCCTGAATGAGACAAGTCCTTGTCATCCAGTCAAAATTAGTACACTCATTTTAGATCATGATTAATTGCTGTATTAAAGAAAAATATTCTATGGCTGTGTCTAAAGTGAAGCTGCTAGGTAGAAATTTGTTTTTCAGCACAAAGAAAGAGAGCTCTATAGGAAACAAGAATAGCAAAACATGAGCAGTGATTCCTTTCAAGGCCTACATGACAGACTTGGAGTGATGTAGAGAGACAGAGTAAGAAATGTCATGGGTAGGGAGTGTCATGTCAGATATTGTAAGGACAGCCTTAACAACACTGCATCTGTACATGAAGCTGGTTTTTTACTTTGGTGGTCACAAGAAATCCCTGCTTGTTAATAACATCCTAGGTTTATTTCTGGGTTCACACTGAGGTCCTCTCATTGTGTCTTACACTGTAAAACATGACCATGTCCTTGAATGTGATGGAGTTCAGTTGTAGGGAACAGTGGCTCTTATCTGTGTCAGCAGTGAGGGAGAGGCAGCCTTGGAAATCCAGGTGGTAGTTTGTGCTCCCCAACAAGTACCCTATCCACTGTAGAGCTTTCCCAGGAGGTTGGCAGATCCAAGTCCAGTAGTAACTTGAGACAGAGCCTCTGGTGACAGTGCATGTGAGGCACAGGGTCCCTTTAGCTTCAACAGGCTTGGTCCTGACTCCCAAAATGTGAGATCAGAGAGAACACCTGAGGACAAGGGGAGTTATGAAGAATCTTTCATTTCCACACCCAGGCTCCTTAAACATCTAGAGAACCCAGGACCCTCATTCAGGGGAGTAGCCATCAGGCACAGAAGGGTCCACACTGTTTGCATGTTGCCTGCAGATTGAATACCTACCTCCTCAGTAGCTTAGGTAGTGGCAAGAATTTGTTCTGCTAAGCCCTAGACTAATTTGAATGTATGTGTTGAGGGGGAACTTACAGGATGCTGAGCCAGGGTGATGTCACTGGTGTCCAGTGTCTGGCATTACTGTGTATGGGAGCTGCCCAGCCTGGCATTGAGCATGTGAGATTTACCCCTGTCTAAGCTGTACTGTGTTCTTTGTTTTTGCATATGTGGTTCACACATTCGATGAGCATGGAAAAGGAAATGTTGAGGTTTTCCCTCATGTCTTCTATTGTTACAGAAAATCCACTGTCAACCAGGTAGAAGGCACTTTGCACTGAGAAATCTAGCAGTCAACATTAGTGATAGCAATGCCACTTGGATGGGGGCTTCAGTTTCTAAATCACCAGTGAGGCACCAGCTTTGAGTTCAGTTTAAATAGTTTGCAAGCAGAAATGCAAGGCAGGTGACAGGTTATTACATGATTGGCTTCCTGAATTGAGTTAAGTCACATATTGTCAAGTAAGTTAACTCTAAATAGATTTACTAAAAAGCAATCATGTAATGCAATGTAGGAAAATCCTGGGGACAAGGAGAAGGGACTTGAGTGTAACAAGCAAAGTTAAAAGTCTCCTTGATTGTATTACTTTGTTCCAACCAAACTCCTTGAAACAAGTAGGAAACAAGATACATGTTTTTTTAACTAAGGGAATCACAAGCTAGGAATAGTCAGACTGATCAATGCATAATCAGAAGAAAAGCAGCTGGGCAGCCAAGGCTGACTACATTTAGCATGGTGGTTACATGACAAGCAGCAAGAGGATAGGCAGAGGTCACTATTTGATTTTTCACTTGCTATCATGTCTGTAAGTTTGCTCTGTTAACTGTTCCTTTACTATTTTATAATCATGCTCTTACACTGTGAGACCACGAGGCTGTGGCTACAATTGCAATGTCCAGAAAATACTTCATGCAGGTGTTTAACTGGTGGAGGTGCACAGTGTACTTTGTGCACCTGTCCAGGACTATAATGGTCTACCTCCATCAGATATGGTTCTTTCAGAATTCACATTGATTTCCCCTCCAGCATCTCTATTATTCTATGTTTATCATGTGTGTTCCACATCACTTGCTTAGCTCTTCAATATTCTTTTTAGTGCCCTTTTAAAATTTTTGATGTTTTGTTTAACTGTCCCTGTGTCTTATTACTTATGCCTTCTGTGCTTGTGCCAGTATTTACATTGAATGGTTTTGTTATCCCCCTAAAATGACACTGAATGATTCATTTTGATGCTTTTGGGTTCTTCCCCACCAGTGCCACATGCATGAGTTTTGGGAGAGTTGGGAATTCTGGGAAGAATTCCATTGGTTTGCCCTCTTGTGTTTCTATTTTTATTTGTTTGTTTTCTGTTGATAGTAGTTTATTGCAGTGGACTATTTATTGTAGAGATGTCTGTGGTTAATTTCTATTTTTCAGTGATCTTCCCTGGATGTGATAAACCAGCAGCCTTTGTGTCTGTCGCAGGATTCATCCCCCTCCATTTAATTGATATTTGAGGTTGTAGAATTCTGGGCCTCATACACAGTTCTCCTGGTGTGGGCCACAGTATTATTAATGACACCAAGTTCACATAGATATTTGCATGTCAAAGAAAGTCAATTCATAGCAATAGTTATGTTACTTTTGTACAGTAATTAATTAGAATCCATTATGTCACTAAATGCAAAATGAAAATCAACCATAAGGACCAATAAAGAATTACACTAATCTATTATGAAAGAGATCTGTATTTATGGTATAAACATTAAGGGAAACAAAACATTCACCTGATGTGAACCTGAAGTAAATATCTACTCAATGGAACACATTTCCCTTTGTAAATTAGAACATTTTTCAATGTCAACACTGTAATATACACAAGTTATGTAAAGATTCATAAAGTTCAATAGCTGCACTAGTCATGATGGAGGTGTGTAAAAGAAGAGAAAGGAAAAGAAATTTCCAAATTAATAAACAAGATATGAGAAATTTTAGTATTTGGAAATGTAAATATGGGCAGGTGATGGGGACTTGAGAACCCTATCATGGCTTGATTCACCCTCTCATTGCACAGTGTATTGGAAGGTTGTTAATGAAGGGCTTAGCTATAAGAGGGGCTATTTTTTGACCACCTATTGTATCTCAGATGATGCCACCTTTTTATGCAGACCCAGTGTGAAGTGCTCTCCTTAAACCAGCAGAGGCTTGTGCGGAGATCTTGGGCAACTATAAAAATGATGACAATGAACCCCAATCCTTCAGAACTTAATCACTCTGCTCCATCCATTCTGTTGCAGCCACAAAAAAATGGACTCAGATACCTACCAAGTGCCATGAGTTGGAGGACTTTTTCCTAACAAAATGGAGAAGGTGGCGACACATTCTCTTCCTGCATTGCTTCGTATGGACAAAAAACTTATGGAAGGTAAAATTATTATCAACCACCATTTCCCCAGAATTACAGCTACATGTTCTCTAATGACATTTGCACTATGCCAAGATGTTAATGACTTGTACAGCTGTGCCACAAGAAAGACATTTTAGAGACACCTCTTAGTGTGGTTCTCAAATAGTCGGACCAAAATATACACTCTTTGCCACATGAAGGTAATTTTCCCTCTATGCTGAATAGCTCTTCAGGTAACATTTCCTCTACCTTTTTAGATTTTGTGAATAATCCATGAATTATAATTATTTCAAATTATTTCTCCATGTCACTATGATTATCATATAGCTGTTTTGTGCACATCAGGAATTAGTCTTCATACTCTTGTAGATTTTATTTCACTAGTATTGCACTTATACATTGTCTCTATCTTGACATTTTCCCCATTCTAACTCTTACAATTAATTCTTTTCTAGCAAAGTGCATGTTCCACAGAAATGTCCTGCTTACTTGAGGACACAAACTAAAGCACTGGCTGAATTGCTTCACATATTTCCACAAGCAAATTATGCTTCAGGTAACCAGACAGAGACACAGTTGTTAAGAATATTTGAATTCAGGCTGAAATCTCTGGAAAAAAAGATATTTTGAATGTGTGATTCTCACACAGGATAGGAATAGCAATGTGGATGTGGGATTGGAATGAGGTTTCCACCTCAAAGAAGACCTTTGTGGAAAGTATATTTAGTTCTTCATGGACAAGTGAAATTGTGTTTACTGTGCACAACATGCTGTTTTGAAGTGCATCAACACAGTGAAATGCTGCCACTGAACCAGTTAACACCAAAATTATGTGCTTAAACCTGTAGCGAGATTTAAGATTTTGCAGACATAAAACCAAGGAAATAGTGTACTCAGGAAGTGCAGGCTCAGAAATGGTAGAAAACCAACCCTGAGCCCCTCTGCCCAAAATGGGACATCAGTGACAAACTAAGACATTACTAGTGAAGGATGCCATTAGCAGATGAGGACCCTAGGGGTGAGAAGCAGGACACTATTCATGTCATGCATGTCTCTTGGAACCACTGCACTTCTAATGAGGTCTTGATATTAGAAACCACATCAAATGAAAGGAAACAACATTATACTAAAGCTGAAGACCAAATGACACAGGGTACACATGTATAGGCTTCCTACAAATGTTTCTGAATTTTCTAATATTATAAAATAGATAACAATAAAACACTAAAAATGAAAGAACAGCTGAAGAATCAATTTTAATGAAGAAGAACTTTCTGAAGTTTCCAAAGTCAAACAACAGAATAACTATAGACATAGACATAGGTAATCTCTCAGGGAATGAATCACACCACACTTAAAATCAAGCATAGAGCAAACAATTTTACTTTCAAAGGGGGATAGGAAGAGAATACAGCATATTTAATGCAATGTAACTGTTGCTCTATGTTTAAAAAATATAAACAATAGCAAATATTCAAACAACCAACATCAGTTTCATATGTATGGAATTGGCTGGAGCTGAATTTAAATAATGTTTGTATTGTTCAGAGTGTTGGATTGCTCCTGAAAGAGGAGGGTGAGAAGAAGAAGCAACTTGGGCCAGTTGAGAAACTCCTGGAAGCTGGTATGCACACGGGTCTGTGTGCAGAACTGATTGCATTTCCAAGTGATGGTGCAGTGTGAAGGGTTCTGTGGAGGAGTCCAGAGTGAAGCAGGCCCAGGTGCAGGGAAATTCATTTTTTGACCAAGAAAAAATGGGTGCCTTAGGAATCAAGAGTACAAAAGTGTAAAAATACCATGTCTTTTTAAAAAATTTGAGCCTATTCTCATAAGTGAAATAAATAAGAATCATATTTATAAATCACATTGTGTCTCTAGTGTAAAAAGTAATAACAACTATAGGAGTAATAAAACTCAAAATGTGTAATTGCTATTGTCAAATGAGAGGAAAAGAAAGTGCTTTCAAGAATATAACTGCATGTGTGCTTAAGTGTGCAAGATTGATAAACATTTTACTAAGTTTTTAAAAAAAATTTTTTATTTAAAGAGAAGAAGAAAGAAAAAAAAACAAAAGCAAAACAGAAAGAGGGTAGTAACAATACAGAATTCCAAAGGGGAAAGAAAAAAAAAGAAAAGAAAAGAACAACAACCACAAAAAAAAACCCCAAAACAAAAACAAAAATACTAAGAAAGCACCAGTTGGTAAGTTACATACTGTCATCACTGGAAATATTTGTTCAAGTTACAAAGTTAAACATACAAAGTACACATTCAACCAATGAGACCGTTAACAGTTCTGCTCAACATTCTAACAAAAACAGTAATATGGTCATCTATCTTACACACTTAAATACACTTGCAGTTATATCATTTAGAGCACTTTCTTTTCCTCTCTTTTTTACAGTAGCAATTACACATTTTGGGATATATTACTCCTAGAGTTCTTACTACTTTTTATACTAGAGACACAATATGGTATTTATAAATATGATTCTTATTTATTTCACTAGTGAGGATAGTCTCAAGTTGTCTCCATTTCCCTATGAAGGCCTCAAGATCATTCTTTGTTATAGCTGAGTAATACACCATTTTATAAAAATACCACATCTTTTTCATTCACTCTGTGGTTGATGGGCATCTTGGTTGTTTCCAAGATTTAGCTATTACAAATTGTGCTGCTATGAACATGGGTGCACATATATCACTGTGATATGAACTTTTCAGTTTCTCTGGGAAAATACCCAGAAGGGGAATAGCTGAATTAAATGGAGTTTCTAGTCCTAGTTTTCTGAGAATTATCCATGTTGATTTCAATAATGGTTGCATCAGTCTACACTCCCACCAACAGTGGAGCAGTTTTCCTTTTTCCCCACAGCCTCGCCAACATTTGTTTTAAATTTATTTCTTGATGGCAGCTATTCTTTCCAGAGTGAGATGACATCTTAATGTTTTAATTTGCATTTCTCGAATGACCAGTGATGGTGAACATTTCTTCATATATTTGTTTGCCATCTGTATATCTTCATATGAGAACTGTGTGTTCATCTCAGCTGCCTGTTTATGGAGAGGGTTTTGATTTGGGGGGGTTGATGTTTTTCAATTATTTACATGTTATTGATATAAGTGCTTTGTCTGAGGAGTTGATGGTTAAAATGATTTCCCATTGTGTGGGTTTTCTTTTCACTCTGATGGTGATTTCTTTTGAAATGCAGAAACTTTTCAATAATATGAGATCCCAGTTATTGCTTCTCTGAAGTGTTTTCCATGCAATTTGTGTTTTGTTCATGAATTCTCTGCCTACAACTATGTCTCCAAGATTTCTACCTACCTCATCTTCTAGTATATTTAGTGTTTCTGCTTTAATATTTAGGTCTTTGATCCATTTAGACTTTAGTTTTGTGCATGGTGATAGGCATGGATCTAGTTTCAGTCTTCGGCATGTGGAGAGCCAATTTTTCCAACACCATTTATTAAATAGGCTATCCTTCCTCCAATGAACTTGTTTAGACCCTTTGTCAAGTATCAGGTGGCTGAGTGTCTTTGTACCTATATTTATATCTTCTAATCTGTTCCATTGATCCTCAGGTCTATTTCTTTGCCAGTACCATGCTGATTTTATCGCTGTGGCTTTGTAGTAGTTTCAAGTCTGGAATTAAGATGCATCCTGCCTTGCCTTTATTGCCCAGAATTACCTTTGCTAATCTAGGTTTCTTCTGGTTCCAAATGAATTTTAGAAGTGTTTTCTCTAGATCTATGAGGTATGTCAATGGTATTTTGATTAGATTGCATTAAATCTGTATAACAGTTTTGGGAGTATGACCATTTTCACAATGTTTGTCCTTCCTATCCAAGAGCATGGAACATCTTTCCATTTTCTAATATCCTATTTAAGTTCCTTTTTAGTGTAGTATAATTTTCAGCATATAGGTCTTTTACATTTTTAGTTAGGTTGATTCCTAAGTATTTCATTGTTTTAGATGTTATTGTGAAGGGTGATATTTCCATAATTTCTCTCTTGGTGAGGTTCTTGTTTGTGTATAGGAATGCTATTGATTTTTGAGCATTGAACTTGTATCCAGCTACACTGCTGAATTTGTTTATTCCCTCTAGTAGTCTTTTAATGGAATTTTTTGGGTCTTCTATATAGAGTATCATGTCATCTGCAAATAGTGATAATTTAACTTCTTCCTTTCCTATTTTTATTCCTTTTATTTCTTTCTCTTGTCTGATTGCCCTGGCTATTGTTTCCAGAACTATATTGAATAGGAGTGGTAATAATGGACATCCTTGTCTTGTTCCTGATTTTAAAGTGAAAGCTTTCAGTTTTTGTCCATTTAGTATAATATTGGCTGTTGGTTTGCCATGGATGGCCTTTGTGAGTTTGAGGTAGACACAGTGTATTCTGAGTTTCTAAAGGGTTTTTATGATGAAAAAGTGTTGGATCTTATCATAAGCTTTTTCTGCATCTATTGAGATGCACATGTGGTTTTTGTTTTTGGCTCTATTGATGTGGTGTATTACATTTATTGATTTGCATATGTTAAACCATCCCTGCATTCCTGGAATGAACTGCACTTGTCATGATGTATAATCTTCTTGATGATTTGCTGCATTCTATTTTCTAGTATTTTATTGAGAATCTTTGTATCTATGTTCATCAGTGAGATTGGCCTGTAGTTCTCCTTTTTGGTTGAGTCTCTTTCTGGTTTTGGTATCAGAGTAATACTTGTCTCCAGAAATGATTTACGGAAGATTGCTTTCTTTTCAATTTCATTGAAGAATTTAAGGAGTATTGGCATCAAGTCTTCTCTAAATTTCTTATAGAATTTAGCTATGAATCCATCAGGACCTGGGCTTTCCTTTGTGGTAAATTTTTTATTATGTTTTCAATTTTAATAGCTGATATTGGGTTATTCAAGATTGCTATATCTTCTTGGTTGAGCTTTGGTAGTTCATATGTTTCTAGAAATCTGTCTGTTTCCTCTGTGTTTCCTTCTCTATGTGAGTAGAGATTTTCAAAGTAGGTGTTTATGATCTTTTGAATTTTCATGGGATCTGTAGTAATTTCCGCCTTTTCAATCCTTATTGGGTGAATTTTGTTTTTTTTTTTCTTTCTTTTTCATTATAAGGTTAGCTAGAGGTTTGTCAGTTTTTTGATTCATTAATTCTTTGTATTGTTGTTTTAGTTTCAATTGCATTGATTTCTGCTCTAATCTTTACAATTTCCTCTCTTCTATGAGCTTTAGATTTAACTTGCTCTTCTTTTTCTAGAAGCTTGAGATGCAGCATTAGATTGTTTATTTGTGCTCATTCTGTTTTCTTGATATGACAGTTTATTGCTATATATTTCCCTCTTATGACCGCTTTCATTGCACCCCACAGATTACAATAGGTTGTTTCTGCATTTTCATTGAATTGTAGGTATTGCTTTTTTATTCTTTAATTTCATCTGTACCCCACTGATTGTTCAGAAGGTTGTTGTTTATTTTCCATATACTTATGCCAGCTTTGCAGTTTCTTTTGTCATTAATTTCCAATTTCAGAGTGCTATGGTCAAATAGTATGCACAGGAAAATCTCAATACCTTTGCATTTAGTTAAAAATGCTTTATGGGATAATATGTGGTCTATTTTGGAGAATGTCCCATGGGCAGCTGAGAAGAACGTGATTCTGTTGTGGTTTGCTGGAACACTCTGTACACATCTACTAAGTCCAATTGCTGACAGGTATGATTCAGTTCTATTATTTCTTTGCTGATTTTTTGCCTAGTTGATCTATCTCTCTGCAACAGTGGGCTGTTAAGGTCACCTGGAATAATTGTGTTCTTGTGTATTTGGTTTTTCATGTCCTCTAGTATCTGTCTTATATAGTTGGGTGCTCCTGTGTTTGGTGCTTATATATTTATAATTGTTAGTTCTTCCTTTTGAATTTTTCCACTTACAAGTATGTAGTGACCTTCTTTGTCTCTTTTAATCATTTTAGGTTTGAAGTTCACATTGTCTGCAAATAGAAAAGTTACCCTGCTTTTTTCAGGGTTCCTGTTGCATGGAATACTCTTTTGCATCTTTTGACTTTTAATCTAATTTTTTAAATCAGATGCATATCTTGTATACAGCATATTGTGTGATCCTGTTTCTTGATCCATTCTGTTAACCTGTTTCTTTTGATATGTGAATTGAGCCCATTTACTTTTATGGATATCACTGGTAATGTAGTGGCTTGACTTTGCCATGTTGTATTACTGTTTTTAGTTTTCTGCCTTTCTCCCTTGTTTACTTTTTGTCCAGCCTGGTGATTTCTTTCTGTTGTTGTTCTGGAGATTGTGGTCATTTTTATCTCTATCTAGGATGTCCTTCATCACTCTTTCTAAGGTTGGTTTGGTGGATATGAATTTCTTTAGTTGTTGCTTGTCATGGAAGTATCTTGTTTCTCCATTAAATTTGAAAGACAGTTTTGCTGGGTATGTCAGTCTGTGTTGAAAGTTGTTTTCTTTTAGGACTTGAAATACTTCACTCCAAGCTCATGTTAACCTGAAGTTTTTTGCTGAGAAGTCTGCTGTGATTCTAATAGGCTTTCCTTGATAGATGAATTGTGTCTTTTCTCTAACAGCTTTTAGTATTCTGTTTTTATGCTGTACATCTGAGATCTTAATAATTATATGTCTGTGTGTAGGTTTATGCTGGTTATGACTGTGTGGCATTCCATATGTCTCACTTATTTGTGTATCAAATTTTTCCACCATGTTTGGGAAATCTTCTGCCACTATTTCTGTGAGCAGCTTGATTATATCCCTTGCATTGTCTCCTGCCTCCTCACTAATATCTATTATTCTAACATTGTTTCTCCTGGCATCATTTTTTAGATGTTGGATTTTCACTTCATGATTCTTTGCTGTTTTTATAAGTTCTACCCTTTCAAGATCGCTATCTGCAATCCTGTCCTCAATGTCTGAAATTCTATCCTTATCTTCATTTTAATGGCTTTGCAGGCTTTCAATGCAATTTTTTGTTTTTTGCATATCTCTTTCAATTTGTTTCATAGATTCTGCTTGTCTTCTACATTGTTCATTCAAAGTTTCAATCAATTTCCCATGCTCCTGTAGTTTGTTATCTATTCACTAGCTATGTTGAACAACTCATTTACTAAGGTTTTTACTTTTGTCTTTACATAAGACAAGATTTCTAATTTGGTTTCCTCTATAGCCTCATGGATTTGTTTTTTTACTTCATTTCCTCTCTTTCCAGAGATTTCTGGTGTATGAACTTTGGGGTCCTTTATTTCATTACTGCCTACACTTGCCCCTGATGGACTAGATGTTTGGGAGTCCATTTTGCCTTTTTGTTTAGTCATTTTCACCTTTTGGGTGAATATCTGGTCTTTGTATTCCAACAGACACAACTTTCTGCAGTGTGTGTTTTAGGGTTCTACTGTGTGGTTGATGTTTGTCAAACTCCTGGATACCACAATGAAGAAGAGATCCAGTCTCCTGAATTCCTCCTACATTGCCACACTTACTGAAGCCTGATAAGGTCTTCTGTTTGGGTGAGGGGTTCCTGAAACTTTCATCAAGCCAGCATGGTAGTCCACTGTAGTCCAATGTTCCTGGTGCAAGGGTGGATCCAGCAGATGTGGTCCCAGGTAGCTCAGGCCTGTGGCAGGCTTCCTAGATGTTCCTGTGGAAGGAGGGGCCCAGCAGTGGTAGTCCCAGGCACCTCAGGCCCTCTGCCACTGGTCCATGCAATGTTCCCTGTCCCAAACAGCCTGGACCAAGCTGCCAGTCTCCACGATGTTCCCAGTCCTGAACAGCCCAGGCTGAGATGCCAGTCTCTGAGAAGTTTCCAGTCCCAAACAGACCAGCCCGAGATGCCAGTCTCCAGGAGGTTCCTTTTGGGTCTAAGTTTTTGTGGGATCGTTGAGCAGAACTCTTTGCAGTCTCACTGTTTGAATGTCCACTTTGTGTGCTTTAATTTTGCAACTTGAGCAACTGTTTCTAAGATGACAGAATATAATTTGTCAACTAGTGGTTTCTTAGTGTTTATTTTATTTTATTTTATTTTGTAATTTTGTACAATTGCTTCCCTTTTTTCTGTTTTGCTTTTTTTCGCTTTAAATAAAATTTTAAAAAATAAACAAAAAAAAAGAGTAAAAAAGTGTGAGAAGTGATTCCTTTAAGTAGCTAAGTGACAGATTTGAGAGAGTGTGGGTGACACAGCTAGGAATGGCTTGAAGAGTAGTGAGTTTCAGCCTTGTCTCTGATTGGTAGTGGGATCTACCTAGTGCTCTATGGGCTTGTATTTGTCACAGGTGATGAGTTCTGAGCTCAGTGGACATTGCCTCCTTCTGGTGGTTGCATATGAAACTGCAGGGAGGTTTATGCCTGTGCTCTCACTGGTCTCACCTGTGGTCTTGCACAATAATACATGACCCTGTCCTCAGAGGTCACAGAGTTTGGCTGCAGGGAGAACTTGTTATTGGCTGTGTTCACAGTGATGGACATGTTGCATTGGAAGGCAGGGTTGTAGTTTGTCCAGTCCAGTAACCCAACCACTGCAGAGCTTTCCAGGAGGCTGGTGGCTCCAACTCCAGTAGTAACTACTAGTGACATAGCCCCGAGTGACAGTGAGGGTGAAGGACAGTGTCTCCTCAGGAGTCAACAGGCTGGTTCCTGATTGTCAAAGCATCAGATCACACAGCACATCTGAGGATGGGGGGGCATGGTGAGTCTTTCCCTTCCTGTATTCTGTCCCCCACATACAACTAGACACCACAGAACTCTCACCCAGTGGAGCTGCCATTAGACAGAGGAGGGACTAAAGCATCACCATGTGTCCTTCAGGATGGAGACCTCCACCCTCAACCTGCTGATGACAAAAATTTCTTCTGACAGCACCTAGGATGACTTGCATGGCTTGTGTGTCTCAGGGGCTGTATAAGAGGCTGAGCTGGGACAACAAGGAATCCTCACACCTGCCACGGGGTGTTGGGAGCTGTGGGAACTTGGCACTGCTGGTGTGGGATTCAGCATGGCAGATCTGTTCTCTGTTTTGTGGCTTTACTTGGAGTGGTGTTGTATATGACGATCAAGTAAAGAAAATATTGTGAGTTTCCTTTTGCAATCTATGAGCCCAGCATTCTGTGGCTTTAATACTAATTTCTGGAGAGCCCCTTTAGGAAGGTGATGTTCCTGCTGCTGCTGCTGTGGTCTCTACCTTGGCCCACTTGCATGGACCTGTGTCATCCATGTCAGTCACAATTCATATTGATATTGTCTCCAGTGTTTCTATCTGCACAAGGGAATACTGTGCTGGCTCTGATACAAGATAATGATCTTGTGCCCTCCAGCATTTTAAGAGGATCCTTGTAATACAGGTTCACATCTGAGAAGACCATGCATCAAATCTTAGGGCGGGTGACAGCCAGTGACAGCAAGGTAGAGGGCATGGCTGATGTATTTGGACTGAGGGTCTCTGGTGTTATTGAGGATTGAGAGGTGAGGCTGAGAGAAGGAGGGCAGCCTTGACCTCCATGCAGCAAAGAGAGTGCACTGCAGACAGGGAAGTGTGAAGCATTGTCAAAATGGATTCTGTTCAAATTGACCAATGTGTGAATTAGAAATGACACCTCCTACTCATAAGTGCATCTGAGAAATAAAAGGCCAGCTGGCTTGACGATGGCCAAAGGTGAAGTCCTAACAACACATCTATTTTGTCCTTTGGCTCTTTGTGATGTGCCCCAAAACATGGACACTCTGCTATTGTCAGGACCTGTGAGAGAAGTCTCCCCACTAAATCTGTGGTGCAAAAGAAGAGTAGGAAAATGATTTGAGTAGAAAAGAGACACTCAGGGAGCCAAAGGATCTGAAATAATCTGTGTGTAATTATACTCAGACAGTAAGAGTGATCTCACTTCTTCAAATGGAAGCACAATATCAAGAGAAGGAACGTGGATAGAGGAGTAAAGGAACTTTGTACAATTTAGGAAAACCAGAAACCTGAAGGCAAGAAACGAAGCTATTTCAGAGGGTAAAATTGAAGTATATTTAAAACAAACAATAAAATCCCTGTAGGGAATATTCTACCTTGTGATTGTGACACACTTCTTTTTTTTTTTTTTTGAAAGAGAATAAAACAAAAGGGGGCAGTACAGAGCAGATCAGAACAGGACAACA
>PVJX010033216.1:0-19847 GCA_004027295.1 Dolichotis patagonum
ATAATAAATAGGCATATTCATATGTTACTTTAAGGTAACTACTTTCCCTTTGAAAATATTTAGAAAGAAAGTTTATTGTTAGGTTTTATTAGCAGATTTGTGGTGTTTTGTCTTATCACTTGGAAGGCTTTGATTCCAATCTAAAAGAACCATTTCTCATTTTCTGAGTACATACTAAATTTTAATATCTACTTCATAGTTTGTATTCTGGGTGCATTCTATGTTCTATATATTACCTTTATAGTAATGATGAAACTGTTCTGTAACACTTCATGTGTTAGTGAGAAATTCTGTATATCACTGAAGTTATTTATATAATTTACTGAGACTAAAACGGATATAACTCATTGCCAACTTAAATCTTTACACAAGGAAGAAAATATGTGCAATTTGTAAAATAGTGCTTGAAAGCTGTTAAACTTGACACATTTCCATGACTTGCATCAATCAATCATGGAGTTTTTTTAGTGCAAGAGTTTTCAGTTTTATACTCAATGAGTAACAATACATAAGGCTTAATTTTTCTTTTCCTTATAGTTATCTCATTAAATTGGTCCAAGGCAATGCATATTTGAAAATATTTCTTTCACCATAAATGTGTGAAAGCAGCAAACATAGCAATATTTTCATTTTTTATTTCAAGATTTCACTTAATATCCCAAGCATTCATATGTAAAAGTTAGTGTGCTAAGCCAAGAGGGTGATTTAACAGGGATGCCTGCCCAATAGGCTGCTGATGATGAAGAAAGAACAACAAAACCTCCAAGGCTAAACTCAGTCTTCTCCATTGAGATGTCCTCCAGAGGTAGTTTTAGAGAACATGTGGTATATCACAACTTCATCTAATATGGATAAACCATGAACTTAAGGAAAAAGCAGGCAGTGCCAGGGTCGAGGTGAGTGTGGGGATGCAAGCACTGGACAGAAAAAGGTAGAAGACAAAACAATTATTTAATTAGCGACATTGAGCCTATAAATAGACAGAGGCATCAAGGCCAATCTAATTCACTTAGCAATACTTTCTTTGGATTCTATTACTAATTGCAACCCTTTTTCATGTCTGCTATTTAGCTTGGATGGTATCGACCAGATGAGACATTGGTAAAGTTAGCAGATTTAGCAAACAAAAACACAGAATGCCTAGCTATACACGAGTTTCAAGTAAATGAGGTATATTTGTCAATGAATATTTGTCAATAAATATTTTCCAATGAATAATCAATGAATAAAGTATGCATTATTTATCTGAAATACAAATTTAAATAATTATTCTGTATATTATACAACAACATTATGCATGGGGGAAAAATAAACACGGAAGAGGTCAGGCATGTGGCAAGAAAAGGCAGAAAAGGATGTATTATGATTAAGGTTGTGTAGTCATTCTTATGTGAACTTCCTCTTCATAAATCCCTACTGTGTGTAATCCTCACTTTGTATCCTCACTGCAAGTCCATGATGAATAATCCCATTAGTCTCTTAGAACTGTTTCTTTGTGAAACCATTTTTGCTAAGGAATAAACAAATTCTTCCAGGTGACCCTACGTTATTTGTTAAGATTCTATGACATTGCTAAACTCATGGGAAGCTGCCAAACGCTATCCACTGAGAGAGCTTCAGCCATCATCGTGACCGATAAGATGATGGTGCACTTGGGAATGTCAGTCCAATCGGCAACCTAAGATTTGCACATGTACTACCTGTCCATCATTACAAGGGCCGTGTGGAGCACAGTGATATATCCAGGCATATCTTAAGTGGCGCTACCGTCATGTTGGTTCTATTGAAACTCTTGGAAGATAAAGGGTTAAGCAGAAGTACTTCACTATTTCTTCAATGAACTCATGCTTTGGCTCTCCCCCACGCATATAGAATGCAGCTCTCACAGACAGCCAGCACATGATGTTGTGATCTCATCCTAGAGTTGGACATTACATTGCTGGCTCCCACATTTAAAGCAATTTTAATTTCTCAGCAGCCATACATCACCAAATTTGACAGAATTTGCAGGTTTGTTCTTTAGCCCAGCCCTAATGGATGAAATGAAATGTAGTGAGCTCCCAGAGCTGGGGACAACCTTCAGAATGCTGAAACATGTGAAAGGAAGAAAGAAGATCCTTATTTATATTCTCAAAAGTTCAGCCCTCCCAGTTGAAACACCACTGAACTACGTGAACTACGTGAACCAGTTAGTTAGAGATCTCTACTATTACCAAAGCTTCTGAGATTCTTGAATCCTCCTTTGAGTCCTCTTTCCTCCATCCAAAAAAGATAGCATTTAATGTGTGAATAGTAGCAAGCCCATGCCTGTAAACAAAATGATATGTGCACAAAAAATAGATTTTTAGTAAATATTAGATCACTTGTGATTATCTCCAAAATGAAAGGCATACTTAAAAACCAGTAATTTTTTAGGGCTATGTTTCTTTGCTTGGAGTTTTGCTTTTTACATTTTTGTTTGCTTATTTCGTTTAAAACTCATCTGAGCTTCTGATTAATATTGATTTCAGAATTTACGAGTCTAAATCTATTTTTGTGTTTGTACATTTATATGATGTGAAACCATATAGTTTTTAATGAGTGTATCCTCATGTATCAGTTAGATGAACTATTTCAAGTATATATCTGTTCTACACTTGTTTGATATATAAAAATTTCATAATAGTATATTCTACTTATCATTCCAGCAATAGCATGAAACCATCTCTTACGTTTACTTTTGTTTTGTACAGCATAATTTTGACCTTGCCTGTGATAATATTTGGTATGTAAAAATAGAAAACAGCCATTGACCTAGATAAAATAGCTTTTTTTACAAAAATGCTGAATAGTGTTGGATTTTAGATTAGGAGATTTTTTTTTTTTTGCTTCCTGAAAAGCCATATTGAGTAGAAAATCTAATAAACATCCAAATAGCATGAAAACATTGTTTCTCATAACTTTGCTTTCTTCACCTGTTAGTTAAACTTAGCAAAGCCCAAGGACAGGGCTGGCACGGCATGGCTGAGTCCTGGTATGTCATGAAACATTGCAGCTGGGCCCTCCAGTCCCGGGTTGAGGTCAATTGAAGGTGGAAGAGATGACTTCATGCAGCCTCCTGCCAGAAGCTTGATATCTGATGTCGACAGCTGACAGTGGGCCAAGCAAATTCACTCAGATTTGGATACTGTACAAGTTAGGTGCCTAATGTGACTCCATAATTGGTCTATACACCTCAGATTAGACTATTTAAAAACACATGAATCTCAGGGTGATACTGATTCCACTACAAAGCAGGAGGTGCTGAGTAGTAATCACAGCCCCCCTGGCCAGACTCAGAGATGTTCGTAGAAAGGCTAACAAATGAGTTGACAGCATGCCCTTCATAGGAAGATGAATTTTTAGAGTGAAACTTCCTCCTTCAGATTCAATTACTGCTTCCATCAGAATAACTTGCTTGCTTGTTTCTGTGTTGCCTGTCCCCTCCCACACTGGAATATGAAGTCTGTAAGAGTGAGACGTGCTTTCTTCATTTTGTTTTCTTCACCATATAGAACAGCTCCAGTATCACAAGAGGATTCAACAAATATTTATTCAGTGAATAATGAAGAATGGGAATAATAATAAATCCAGGTTAACAGTTACCACTGAGTAGAAAAAGGAGAGGAATAAAATTAGTACAGAAACATGAACCTCATCTATGTCTCTAACAATGTGTTGCCTTTATAAAGATCTGATATAAATATCCAAAACACCAAGTTCTGGGGAAAAAACTTCAGGTATGACAGTAATAAACAGTTGGCAAAAGTAATTAGAATGAGACCAATTAAAATGAACATACGGTTTCTGTTCATATAGAGAAAAAAAGTGGTTTTCTTCTTAATTTGTCTATTCTGTTTTTTGTAAAGCTAACTCTTAATAACTGTGTCCATATTTCATTATCATTAGGAGTAGTCATTAAAACCACTTTTTTGCTTAATTTATAGAATGTCATTTACACTTAAAATTATAATTGACACTTTAAGATTGTATATTATAATTAATCAGTTTAATATTTATCTATTTGATTTGTTTAAATTACCCAACCCATAGTAATATGGAAGTTTCTATGGGTTGGGTAATTTTTTGATGAAATTATTTTGCTGATTAAATTGGCTGGCTAATTTTAATTATCATGTTTATACAGATTTCTCTGTAGACAGCATCCATTAAAAGTATATAAAGCTTTGATGGACATTACATTCTGAGTTTTGCTTCCTTGCTAATGTGTTTTCCTATGTCTTGGATGATAAGTTTTAAAAGTTGAAAATTTTTCATTGTTGTTCTTAGTACCTATATGGACATTGGAATGTTTAAAGCTAAATTATTTCAATTTCAACTGTCTTGTTTCCCCTCCATCTTGGACTCTTCATGCTTCAAATTTCATGTGACTCTCATGGCCTATGAAGGAAGAATAAGCGATCTATGAACACCCAAAAAGCATTCTTAAAGGCATTTCACAGAGTAAGAATGTTACGTCTCTGAGGAAGTTACCCTCAGTTTCTCTTGAATACATGTAATGGTTTGTTGGTGTCTTTCCAATGACCCATGCACCCAAGACGCTGTCTGAAAATCCTGAACACTGCCACAGGATGTGAACTTACTCCCCTGTATAAACTCATTTAGTTGAAACACATGCCTTTGGAGGTTTGGGGACTCTATTTCCCTCCAACGGTATAAGTGAAGAGAAAGAGATTCTTAAAAAGCCATACAGAAAATGAATGTCAAGATTTTTGGAAGGTTGCCCATATTAACTATTATTTTAAATATTCAGAAAAACTACAGAAGACCTTATTTAAGTCCTCATTAAATACTTTTGGATAAAAGTATTCTTCTCCAAACAAGACCTGGTAGACTTTATGTTTTTTTCCCCTCTTAATGTGCCTTTTGTCTAGACTACCTCTGTCCCCTTTATTATAAAAAATATGACCCATCCTGTGAGAGGCTGATGGAAATCCTGACAATAGAGACCAGGCTTGGGAGGTTTCTGCTGGAAATAAGGACTGCCCTGGGTATTGGACTCCATGTGATGTGTTCTGGCTTAGCAAAAAAGTTTGTCTGTTGTTTGATTGTGTCCAGAGACTTTGCCTAAGATGGAATCTAAGGGTGGTGGAATAACTAATCTGGCAAAAGAAATTTCAAGGCAGTTGAATATTCAGGCTATTGTTGGGGGTTTGTAGCCAGATTATGTTGCAAATCAAGAGCAAAAAGCCCAGCAGGATGATTTAAAATGTTGTGAGTTTGGCCAGAAAGGAAGCTCCAGTAAAGCTCTGGACTGTAAAGATGAAGCTGAGATTTCAATTGCTGAGAAGGAACAAAAAAATTAAAAAGATGGTCTGCGGGTATCATGGGAATCAGCAGGTCTGCATGCTTTGCAGCCTCAAAGCTGCAAAAGTGAAAGACTTTGCTTGGAGGAGAAAGCCTCAGAGCACCATGTTCCAGAATGGTGGCATAGGTTCTAGAATGGCAGCAGTATGGAGAGCCTTTTCCTCACAATCAGGTTCAGAGTGCCCAGTTATACAGGCACTTGACCCCTACAGCCAAGAGAGAGGAAACCTGGCTACTGCTCCAGCTAGCAGCTGACCTCAGCATCATCCATGTGGTGCTGGTTTTAGGTACATACAGAATGCAAGGGTTCTGAGGTTTAAAGAGCTTCCACCCCAATTTCAGAAGGCCTGGGAGGCCAAGCAGTGTGGCCCTGAGAGAGCAGTGTGTGAAGCTGTGAGTGTGAAGCCAAAGGTGCAATGGAGAACACAGATGTTGGAAAAGTCAGGAGTGTGGATTGTCTAAGGAAACCTGCAAGGAGACAGCAAAGCTAGCCCAAGAAAGAAGCCACGGGAGCTAAAACCACTAGAAGTGCCATAGGGTGGAGCCACACAAGCCCTTTGGAGCTCATAACTTGCTACACATTGCCTCAAATGCTGCACATGGAACTACAGGGTTTAATGTTTACCCTGCTGGATTTTGGACTTGCTTTTGTCCCGATCCTTTGTAGCCTTTTTTTTTGTACCCTTTGGGATGGTAATGTCTATCCTGTGCCATTGCATGTTGGAAGTGTTTAACTTTGTTTTCCTTTGTACAGGGCCTTGCAGCTAAGAGTCTGCCTTCCATCCCAGAGGATACTTGGGACTTGAACTTTTCAGCAATGCTGAAACTGTTAGGACTTTAGCAACTATTGCACAATGACTAAATGCCTTTTGCATAAAGGAATGTGCATGAGTATTTGGGGGGCCAAGGACAGACTATTATGTTTCTAGTGTAATATAATATTGATAGACTTAAAGCTGGTTCTTAAGGATTGTTAAGCTGTGTTATAATATTCAAATCGCAAAATGTTAAGAATAAGCATGCCTTTATAATGGAGGCTGGTTTAAAGAAATGTATCTGGTTGCCAAGTTGATAAGGGGTGGATTGTTATGGTTGATAAACTGCATCAACTCGAGAAGTGTAAAAGTTTAACTGAAAGGCTCAGCAGGGAGCCAGGGTCCTCATTTTGTAAGTATCCTTATCCTGTGCAGAAAAAGGGCACAGAGATTTTGTGAGTGCTACCCCCACCCTGGAGGGGGTGATGGTGGCCAGTGTACAATATAAGGGAGGAGAAGAGACTTGTCTGCCTTTTATTTTG
Organism: Dolichotis patagonum; assembly: GCA_004027295.1. Lineage (NCBI taxonomy): Eukaryota > Metazoa > Chordata > Mammalia > Rodentia > Caviidae > Dolichotis > Dolichotis patagonum. The sequence continues at coordinate 6,644 of PVJX010033216.1, forward strand.
CTTTGGCTGCTGCCTTGAAGTGTTGACCCAGTTCCATGCCACCATGCTTTGGAGCCAGCTGGATATGGACTGAAACCTCCACAAACAGTGAGCTAAATAAACTTTTCCTTCTTCATTTTGGGTGTTGGGTGTTTTGTCTCAGCAACAAGTGAAAAGTAACCAAGTCATACATATACATATACAAATGTATACATGCATGTATGCATATGTGTGTGTGATTAAATAATACCTCTTTTCCGTAAAAGAAAGTTCAAGAATTAGTTTGATGGTGTATCCTTTTTCCGTTTTCAGCCAGTCTGTCTCCTTTGTGAAATGCTGAGAAGTGAAACTATTTCAACAAGAAACAAACTGCTAACAGTAGTGTCTGCTAGGAACCAGGTGCTACAAACTTTTAAGCTTCAGGAAGATAGGATAACCTGATTTCCCAGTAAGTTTAGAGTTGATGAATGTTTGATTCTGGATGTCAATATTAAGGGTCTGTATTAATCAGTTTTCTATTCATATAATAAAATGTCTGAAACTAAACCAAGGAAAGGTTAATTTGTTCATTGTTTTGGAAGCTAAAACTTCAAGATCAGGCAGCTCTATTGCTTTTGTCTCTGGTAATGGCAGATGGCATCATAGCTGAACTGAATACGAGAAGGGAGACCATATCGCCAAATAGCTCAAAAAGGACTGAGGTCCCAAAATAACCATATTGATCCATTCTCAGGGAATGTAGAGTCCTCTACTATGCTCCAACTTAAAGGTTCCACCACCTTGTATCTTCATAGTGAAGACCAGTATATGAAGCCTTGAGAACCAGCTCAAGCCTTATCAGTGCCAGAGTTGGGACGGATGAGCTAGCTGTTCACCAGTTTCTAAAATCATCCTAATTGTCTCTCTTCTGCTTGACTTGGCCCATGATCAGAAGGTAGTGACAAAAATTTGAAACAAAAGCTTTGGCCAAAAGCTATAAAGGAATGGTGTCTATCAAGGGCCTTTCGATAGGTCCTCTGTAGAGTATCTCTGACTGCTGATTACCAACTATGACCCATTTAGCCTAAAGCAGCCACCCTGGTCATTGCCTACTTCTTCCTCACAGGAGTTCAGGGTACTTCTTTAAAGGGGGAATGTTATAGGCAACTGAGTTAGATAGACATATTATAGGCAATCAGACAGGGTTAGGCCTGTGAGGGAACTGGCACAGAGAACCAGATGTCTGGTGACCTTGAAAGAGACAGACATTTCTGTTGTGGGCCAGATCTCAAGACAAAGACAAAATGAATGCAACCACATCCCAATACTGATAGTCTGAATAGGTATGGATCATCTTGAGGTAGCCATCCCATCTTGAGGTAGCCATCTCAACCCCCATAGAAAGAGTCACTGTTCTTTAAGCATGCCTGCTTGCTACATGATTCACTTCCCTGTTTGTCCCTGATTTAATCAATTTTGCCTCAATAATTAATTTTCACTTTAATTTGTAACTGAAATGCAAGGTAATTCAAAAAGAGAATCTCATTTTTTCCCCATTCATCTTCTTTTCTTTATAGCTTTTGTTGGTTTTGTTGTTGTTGTTGTTGTTAAGAGCAGAATATATTTATTGAAAGAAAGTAAACTTCTGTCTGAGAGAGAGAGAGAAGGGACCCAAGTGGGTTGCCAAGAATCCTGTCTTCTCTAGGGATTTTATAGTGCAAAACCATGAGATGAGGCAGGTCTAAAGTGGAGGGGAAGGGATGGGAACTCATAAGGTGAGTGTGAGGTGGAACAGAACTATGGTCAACAATAAAATTTCCCTTCAGTGACCTGAACTTAACTACACTGTTTTATTCTGTTTTCAGCGCACCACCAGTGCAGTATGTGCCACCTGATGTAATTTCCCTTTGTTTTATATTTTGACCTGCCACTATATATTATATTAGATCATTTTCCTCAAAAGGAATTTGTTTCCTTCTTAAGGATTAAAAATCGTAACTAGATAACAGTGAGTTGAAGTTAGAACTCGGCTTTTGAGTCTGGGTTTTTTGTTTCCTAATCCTAAGACTGTTTTTTGACTTCTATTAGTATGTATTCGTAGTGCACAATGATTACATTCACTGTAGGAGATTGGTACATGGGCATAACACATTTCAGTTCCCTTCTTTTGCCCCTCCCTCCACTCTCCTTTTATTTTTCCAGCATAGTATTCCTTTATTTGTCTTATGAGACCTTATAAAGTTAACTATCCTATATATAGATTGAAAACAAGACCAATAGGCCTAAGAACATATAAAACATGTAAGACAATTGTAGTAAGTCAAAGCATAGTTTTAGATGCATTGTCCAGGCTGGGTTACAACAATTTTTTTTTCTTTCCCCATTCTTTCTTATTATCTGTCTTTTATTCTATATGTATGTGTGAATATTTATATTTATATTTATATTTATATTTATATTTATATTTATATTTATAGAATCAGAGAAAGAGTGACAGAGGTTTGTTTTTTTTTAAGAGAATAAAACCAAACCAAATAAGACAGAATAAAGCCAATCAGAACAGAACAATGAAAGCAATACAGGACTCCAAAACAAGATAACTGGAAATCAACAGCTACCATAATGTCTCTTATTTTCTTCAAAATAGCTGCCCATACCATACATAATAAAATCAAACAAAACAAAGAGAATAAAACTTTTCAAAACAAAAGAATGAAAGCAATACAGGACTTAAAAACCAGATAATAGGAAATCAACAATGGCTTTTTAATATAAAAGAAATCATGCAATATTTAAACAGATGTGTCAAAGTTACTTTATTTGACATGATGATTTCAATATGTATCTATTTTTCCAAAAATGAATCAAGTTTATCATTTTTATGGAAAAGTACTGCTTCATTTTGTAGTAATGCTATATTTCTTCATAAATTTATCTACTGATTCACATGCAGACTATTTCCATGATTTAGGTATTATGAAATACATTGCTATAACCATGGGTATGCATATATCACTGTGGTATGATGGCTTTTGGGGAGATACTTAGAAGGACAATAGCTGAGTCAAATGGAATTTCTACTTTTAGGTTTTTGAGGAATCTCCATGCTGTTTTCTATAGTGATTGTATCAGTTTACAGTCCCATCAACAATGGAGATTTACTTTCTTCCACAGCCTCACCAGCATTTGTTATTGGTTAATTTCTTGATGGTAGCCCTTCTTTCTGTAGTAAGATGGAATCTCAGGGTTGTTTTAATTTGCATTTCTTGAATGACCCATTGATGTTGAACACGTTTTCATGTATTTATTTCAGTTTGTATTTTTTCATCTGAGAAATATCTATTCATTTTGGATGCTTATTTCTTAATCAGGTCTTTAAATTTGGGGGTCCTAATATTTTTCTAGTTCTTTATTATAGTCTAGATATTAGTTCTATGCCTGAAGAGTAGCTGGCAAAACTTTTTTCCTATTCTGTGGGTTGTCTCTTCACTCTGTTAATTTGATGTGATTCCATTTATTGATCTTGGTATTATTTCACTTCATTAATTTGATGTGATTCCATTTATTGATCTTGGTATTATTTCTAGAATTTGTTCAGAAAATCTTTGCCTATCACTGTATCATCAAGAGTTTTACCTATTTTGTCTTCCAGTAGGTTAAGTGCTACTGTTGTAATGTATAGATCTTTGATCCATTTTAATCTTAGTTTAGTATGGGAAGAGATATGTGTCCAGATTCAACCTCTGGCACATGGATAGCCAGTTTTCTGGTGTTATTTGTTAAAAGAAGCTATCTTTCTTCCAGTGAAGGAATTGGGCATCTTTGCAAAAAAATAACAGCTGAATGTGTCTGGAGTTGTTCCTGTATCTTCTATTATGCTTCACTGATCCATGACTCTGGGTTTTTTGTTTATTTGTTTATTTTTCAGATACTATGCTGTTTGTATCACTGTACCTTTGTAGTGTAACTTGAAGTCCACGATTGCCCTTTGCTTTGCCCTTGTTACCCAGAATTGCTTTTGCTAGGACTCCTCTACCTCCATACTAATTTCAGGATTGTTTTCTCCAGTTGTGTAATGAATGTACCTGATGTTTTGCTTGGAGTTGCATTCAATCTATGTAACAGTTTTGAAAGTATGACCATTTTCACTATATTGTTTCTACCTATCTAGGATTAGGGGATATCTTTCCATTTTCTGATACTCTCTTAGATCTCCTTTTTTCAGAGTACTATAGTTTTCATCTTAGAGGTCTTTAGCTTCATTAGTTAGGTTAATTACTAGGTAATTAATTTTTCTTGATGTTCCTGATTAAGATGTGAAGGGTTCTGCTCAGTGACATTATTATATCATTGTTTTTGGTGTTTGTTATTGGTGTACAGGAATATTATTGATTTTTGAGTGTTGACTTTGTATTCTGATACATTGCCAAATTTGGATATTACTTATTCTTAAGAGTCTTTTGGTGGAGTTTTGGGGGCCTTCTATGTAGAGAACCATGTCTTCCTTCTTTCTCCATAACCATTTCATTTCTTTCTCGTCTAGCTAATGTTTCAAGAACTACATTAAACAAAAGTCATGATAGTGGATATCCTTGTCTTATTTCTGAATTTAGATGAAAAGCTTTCAGCTACTTTTCATTTAATTTGATTTTGGCCATTTGTTTATCATTAGACGGCTTTTATCATGTTGAAATAAAGTTGTATTTCTATCTGATCGAACGTTTTCATCATGAATGGATGTTGGATTTTGTCAATTTTTTTTCTATTGAGATGACCATGTGATTTTTGTCCTTCTGTGTATGTAGTGAATTACATTTACTGATTTGTGTATGTTGAACTATCTCTGCAACCCTGGAAGGAGTCCTACTTGGTGATGATGTACACCATTTTTGATGACTTGCTGCAACCATATTGAGGGCTTTTGCATCTATGTTTATTAAAGTGATTGGCCTATAATGTTCCCTATTGGTCAGGGCCTTTTCTGGTTTTGGAATCAGGGTAATGCTTGCTACCAGGAGTGACTTTGGAGTACTACTTATAAAGTGTCAAAAAATCAGATGCTATTAAATATCAATTTCTTATAGAATATATAAAATATGATTCAATCAACAAATAGGTTGACTGCAGTGGAATTTTTCTAAAGCATAACTATTACCCAAAGTGAGAAAGAAGAAATAATATAAGATAAATGCAATAAGATTTAAAATAAAAGTAAGGACAATAGTGTGGAAATTCATCAAATGATTAAAAATGGATATACAATATTTTATTCCTAAATGTATATCCAAGAGAATGTATATCCAAATTATATAATATATGTATATGTATATATATATATATATATACACATATATATATAATGAATACTCATAGCAGCTTTATTTATAGCAACCAAAACATTGGAAACAACCCAAATGTGCATCAAATAGTGAGTGGATGAACAAAATATGGCTCTCCATACAACTGAAAACCAATCTGTTATGAAAAGAATAAAAGTCTGGTACATTTCACAGTATGAATGAACCTTGAAAACCCTGTCTCAGAAAGAAGTCAACCACAAAAGACTGCATGCTTTGTGGTTTTATTTATATAAAGCACCCAAAAAAGGCAAGTTTACAGATTCCAAAAGCAGCTACAATAGATTTATGGTTGGGGGAGGAGTTGGGACAGTTTAGGCAGAAAATGTGACTGCTAATAGGTGTGAGCTTCCTTCAGAAAATGAAAATGTTCTAAAATTGATAGCAGGTTGTTCAACTGTGGTTGCTCAACTGTGTGAATATACCAGAAACCATTGAATTCTGTACTTTAAACAACTAAATTGTACCATATATGAATTATATCTCAATAAAACATGCACACACACATCCCCCCAATTTACATACATATGTAAACTAATTGGATTAAAATTTAACTTATTTGTTTATTATTCATTATTTTTATTTTACTTATTTATCTGTATCTATTCACTACTCACAACTGGCCTTCCTTGGCATTATCACTTCTCCATCTCCACATCTCTAGGCTAGGAATGTCCTCCTAGCCCTCAAATTCCCAGGGGCCAGGGATACAGCTCAGCAGCACAAGTATCTGCCTGGCAAGCACAAGGTCCTGAGTTTGATTCCAGTTATCAAAAAAAAAATTCCCTTTAGCGTACACATTATATTTCTAGTCATTCTGCAGTCTTTAGGATAAAGTATCTTACCCATTCTCCTCACTGAGGTATCTTAATACCTGGTGTAGTGTGCACAGCCAAAGAACATTGTTTCAACCACTAAAATATTTGACTTTGCACAGTAGGTACAGAGGATTTAAAACAGCCTAAAATAGCATAGAAGCGTACATGATTGTATGAACACATACCCACAGTGAAGTACAGAAAGGATTAATTATCTTTTGGTTGGAATTTTAATCCCAGAAGTTCCAAGTTTATATAAATCTTCAGATAGAAGAGTTCAATGATGGACATCAAGAAAACCAAGCTGTTGCTGATATTGTTTTCTTTGTGTGTGTTCTAAGGGACTACCTAACTGTTATCCTATTTCAAGCAATAAATGGACCCCAAAGAAGCCACCGCTATCCTTGATTTTAAACGCTAGTTCAATTCAAAACAGTAACCAAGCCAGTTTTTCACTGTCCCTAATTCAACATCAACTCCTATTGATATCAATACTTAAGCACTAACTGATCATGCCTGCATAACTCTACTTCTCTGGTTTTGGCTTGGGCATTGGTAAATTCCTGCCTGGACTGTCTTAACAGCTGTGTAATACAAGTGGAAAGGTGCTCACATTCTTTCTCAGTCAATTCCTCATTCACAGATGATCAGGCAAACAAGCAAGCAAACAAACAACCCTTGGGTGGGTGACTACAGCGTGTAAGAGTCTTACTTTCTTCTTTTTTAATTTGTACATATAAGAGACAATTGGATTCTTATGGACAAAGATCATAATTAATCATTTCTACATTTATGTCTGGAACATAGCAGTTGTTTGAATAGCTATTTGTTTAATTGCATGGATATATAACCCCGAAAGACTTAATATGAGCTTTGCATATGGAGAAGTTTTATATTGTTGAACAAATGAACAATATTTTATATACTATGTATTCATGCATATGAATAGTCCATGTACTCACTATTTAAGTTTTCTTCTAAAGCCCTCCTGGAGGGGGTGGAAAAAACCTTGAAAACAGCAGGAGTTTACATCTACATATGGTGCTTTAAGAAACCTCTGTGTCTTAAAATAAAATAAATGCTCACTTGCAGTGCAGAGTGGAGTTTAATGCAGTCCTGGAGGTAGCTACCTTGAAATTGTCATCTTGTTCCAAGGAAATTTCTAAACTGTTTTACTATTTTTATGTAAATTTATAACAACTTTATTTTGAAAGCTATATTATTAAAGATATTTTCACATGGTTGAATTAGGCTACTGAGGTTTTTTCCTATTTCCTTTTATTATAAAGTTTTAATGTATATGTATTTATGAACCAGTAAAGACCTTGTACAAGCAAATGTACTGATGCTCAGGTTGCTGCTCTACTGTCCTGCCAAAGTAAGAGTGAAGGACGTATTTACTGTTGCTTCAGCCTCCACACTGGCTAATTACTGAAGTGTTTAACCTGAGGAACTAGATCTATAGTACTGCATATCCTTTGTTACATGATAAATTTTCAAATGAAGACCATCTGAGACACCTTCTCGTCTCTAGGACCCAACACCAGACACAATTTAAAGAAACAAGGTTTCCTTAGGCTCACATTTTTAGTCTATGGCCAGCAGGCTGTAAGGTGGAAACTGCATTGTGGAAGGATCTGGGGGAGGAAAGCTGCTCACATCATGGTGGTCAGGAAGCAGGGAGAACAGAGGAGAACAGAGGAGGAAGATATTTGCTAGCAAGTCACACCCCTTGGGGACGTGCATCTTCCTACCAGAGCCCATTCCTGATAGTAAGTCAGATATAGCAGTCCCATGACCCAATCACCTTCCAAAAGCCCCACTTCTGACTACACGAAAGTTTTGGGGGTCATTCTTGTCTAAACTGTAACATTAATTAAAAATGCATTTAATCTCCTTAAAGAGAAAATCCACATTACATCATCAGTGTACAATCACTTAACATAATGTTATACATGATAAGCAATTGCACGGCCCTGGCTTCCAAAATAGCATTTTGCTAAGTGAATCCCCAGCAGTCCAGCATCCCTGGAATGTGCTCATAATGTCCTCTGTTCTTGCTTCTTTTCCTGGGAGCCTATACTTCCCACTCAGCCCTTAACCTGCTCTTAGCTTTGGGAAAATCTTTAAGGCTTAATGACATCATTTATAAAGTGACTAAGGTCTTTACTGGTATTGAGTCTTTGGGGCTGAAATAAATCAAGCATTAAGGGGTTCTTTCTAGTACCAAGGTCTAGTTTTCCCAAATTTACTCAGTATTCTTGGGCATATTCTTGGGCTTAATGAGAGAAAGCTAATTTTAACACAATTAAAAACTAGAAGAATCAAATGAAGACCCTGGAAACCATTGGGGAGAGCTTAGTATCTCCAGAACCTGAAATGTTTTGTCATCCGTCTTCCTCTTAGCAATCTCATAGCCATTGTTGTTGTTGACTGTCAATAAGAAAAAAAAAAAACACTGCTAACCTGGTGTTTGTGGTCCTAAAATAATATTAGCTATGTTCTCAGCTTGGCAGTTGTGAACACTGGAATTTATTTTACTCACCTGCCATTTTTAAATAATCTCTAAATAACTCCTGAATTCACACTCTCAGTGGAAAATTCCCCCCTTAGGGATCATCCTGAAGCAACTTCTTCCAAGCTCCACAGCCCTTTATCAGCAACACACATTTCAGCAACAGTCAGCCAGTTCCAAAGTCTTTCCCCAAGATGGGACGAAAAATATTTGTTTCTGCTGTGCTTGGATGAACTCAGGGCCATGCATATGCTAGACAAGTACTCTAATCCCGAGCTGCACCTCCAGCCCTTTTTGTCTCCCTCTGAGTCTTGTGGCCTTGAACCCTCTTGGCTTGCCCACTTTAAAAATGCTTCTCTTAGTTGGGCATGATGGCACACACCTGTCATCCTACAACTCAGGGGGGCTGAGACAGAAGTTCTAGCCCAACCTGGGAATTTAGCAAGATTCTATCTCCACGAACATGGAAGGGAAGCTGGGGATGTACCCCAGTGTGAGGTCATGGGTTAATTCAACACACACACACACAGACACACACACACACACACACACACACACACACACACCAAGCTAGTCTGGATTGGGCATGTGGCACACAGATGTGATATCAGTGTTTTGGGAGGCTGAGGCAAGAGGATCTGGTGTTCATTCTAGGAAGAATAGCTTAAGTGTGTTTTCTTCGTTTCCTGATTTCACCACCATATTCAGAATCTATCTCTGAGACTCTGCTACAAGTAAGCCAGGAGAAGGTTACCAGTAGTATCATTTTTCAAAATCTAACGGAAACCACAATTGTTTAATTGGCCATGTACTTGGTTTTTAATTTCCGAATATTTGAGTGTGTGCTGCACATCTTTCCCTGGTTTCTGGAACATTTCACATGCTTACTATTCTTCCTTTATTTCAACTCTTCTCTCAGCTTTGCTGCTGGCTCCGCTTCCTTCCTCCACTATGTGTACATTTCAGTGATGTCTTTTCCATCCCCAACCAGGACTTTTTCTAGCACTTTATCTCTTCTCATTTTAAATATTAATTCCTTTTGATTATATTCATTTCCATGGATGAACAGACTACCCCAAATTCATATTCTACAGATATCTCCAAGTCAGAATGTATAAAATTAGACTATTCCTTTCCTCCAAATATGAGCTTATGAAGAGGAAGAATATATAATTGTTGGCACACGGTTTTAATCCTAGCACTTGGAGAGGCTAAGGCAGAAGAATCAAAAGCCCAACTTGCACAATTTATTAGCATAATGAGATCCTGCCTAAATTTTTTTTTAAAAAATTAAATTTTAAAGTACTGGGGATATAGCTTAATGCAAAGGCCATGCTGTCTTTAAGTTTTAGCCAGTTGTTCCTCAAATAAAGTGCTAATATCTAGGACATACAAAGAACTGAAAAAAAATGGACCTCCTGAATTTAAAGACCCAATCCAAAAAGGGAGACCTGAGGTGAATGCACACTTCTCAGATGAAGAAGTACAATGGCAAATAAATATATGAAAAAATGCTAGTCAGCATCACTGGTCATTCAAGAGATGCAAGTTAAAACAATGCTGAGATTCCATCTCACTCCAAAAATAATGGCTATCATCAGGAAATCAACCAATAACAAATGTTGGTGGGGCTGTGGGAAATGGAACCCTTCTCCACTATTCATAGAAGTACAGACTGGTGCACCCACTGTGGAAATCAGCATGGAGATTCTTCAAAAAATTAGGACCAGAAGTTCTATTTGACCCAGTTATTCTCCATCTTGGCATCTTCTCAAAACAATTGAAAGCATCGTATCACAGAAATATGTGCACCCATCCTTCTAATAGCACGGTCTGTAATAACTGTATCTTGGACACAACCTAAATGCCCACCAACCAATGAGTAGATAAAAAAAGTGCTTTGTTCCGACCCATGGGTAAGTCAAGGAAGACCCTAGGAGGGAGTGGGGATGAGATAGGGACAAGAGACACAATAAATGGAGACAAGACAGGATTCTGATCAAGTCTCATTTATTGGCAGGAAATGTTGGGTATATATAGGGTACAGAGAATGAGGGAGTGAAGCCTCTTGACGTCAGCAAGTAACTAGGCAACAGTGGGTAGTCTTAACCTAATACAGGGAGGCACATGACTTTAGGAAATAGACAAGATATGAAGAAACAGAAACTTAACTCAAACAGAAACTGCATTGTGTAGAAACAGAAACTAAACTGATACGATGGCTACTATTATCAAAGGAAGGTCAGTCACAAGTCTCCCATAGAGGTTTCCCACAGTGCTTTTTTAATATAATGGAGTACTAGTAAAGAAGATAAACTTGAGATATTTCTACATAAATGGATGCACCTGGATGCACTACTATATTTCATATACTAGTATATGAAATAATTTGGACACAAAGGTCCTGATTTCAATCCCCAATACCAAAAAGAAGAAAGAGAATTGAGGGGAGGAGGAAAAAGAAGAGGAAAAGGAGAAAAATAACACAGGAGGAGGAAGAGAAGGAGAAGAAAGACAAAGAGGAGAGGAAAAGTTAAGGAAAGACAGAGAAAATAATATTTAAAATAAGTTTTTAAAGTTATTTTCTCATGTTCAGAACTTTAGGATGTAATAAGTAAATGTTCTGAAAGACTGAAAACTGCATTTAAAATGGCTGCTTACAAATATTTGGATACACATAATTGTTAAAACTGAGATTAAAGGAAAATTCCCTGCAGTGAAGCAAAGCTTAAACTGTCTATTCCCAGAGCACTAGCTGGATGTCACTGTGGGTCTGACTTAAGATGGAAATTCCTGGGTAGATAAAAATATAATGATATGATAGGTTTTTCATATAGAGTAATTGAGCAGTGATTTTTTTTAACCTATAATCCTGGGAAAGTTACCATTTATAGGTACAGTACAATGTATAAGAATCTTACAGTTGGGATTTCAATAGGTATAAAGAACTAGGCACTTTCCATCTAGATTATCCATAACAACAAATATAAACTTATTCTGAAATTTCAGGCAACATTATAAAAAGGCTTTGGAATTTTATATTTAACAAGATTAGGTAAGAATTTCAACTACTTTAGAAATAACTATGTGCTCTAACATAAAATCAATAAAAAACAAAAACATCTTCATTAAACCAATTATGAAATAGAGATGAGATTCTTTTAAAAAAAATCTGCTTTAACATCAGACAACTTATTCAGAAAGCAAACCAGAAACACACCATCCATCCTGATAGGAATCTGTGATTAGAAAGCACAGATTTCTTATATTGAACTGGCTTTTATTACACATCTGTTTAAAAAGCTCCCATGTAAGCGCCCTTTACATGTTCTAAAGTACTTTGCAGAAACTAAGATTGACCAGAGAGAGAATCTTAACTTCACAACTGCAGCCCCTGAAGAATCTTCTAATCCCTGACCTAGGAAATCCGTGATACTTTCCTGGTGCCGTTCCTCTATAAGCTCAGAAATTGTGTCTAACTTTATTCTCATACTCCCTGCACATAGGGGCTAACACATTTTAACACTGGTTACACAATCATTGTGGTTAAAAGTGTTATATTTTCCAGCAGCTCTGTGACCATATTTTAAGTGTTAAAAGACAACAAAAATATTACTCCAGAAAACCTTCGTAGAGAGATAAGGGAGGTTAAAATAAAGGACACGAGTAGTACGAGGAAGAACATATGTATTAAAAAATATTTATGATGTGTTTCTTAGCTGCATTAAAATTTATAGAGGCTAAAAATGTAACTCAGCTGTGGTGGACTGACAGCTGGTGGGCAACTTGTAACAACCAGCTGAGGAGAATCAGCATGATGCTGGATGCGAACAGCCCACCTGAGGATTGTAGCCAACAGCATAAAAAAGAGAGCTGAGAGGAAGAAGTGATGTTGTTGGGGCTCCCGTTGCTGCAGGTTCTCCTGCAGGAGCTGTCAAGCCTTTTTCCTGATATGAACTTGGCTGTTTGATCGTCAGAAGAGCTTGGGACCTTGTTGCTGAGAATGGCTGTGGTTCATTTGGGGGGAGCCCTAGTCCTTACTTTGAGCATCACTTTCTGGCTCCAGTGCAGACCCCTCAGCCTGCTGGCACAGATCCTTCCCTCTGCTGGCACAGACTTTCTAGCTTCCACCACTGTCTTTTGGGCCCTTCCAGCGCAGATACATGAAACAGACTTGCATGAGACATTGTCACGGGCTCTGGGTCTTCAGCTGGACTCGTGCAGGACATTGCCATGGGATTCAGGCCCTCAGCTGGATTCTTTGGGCCTTTAGTGTGTGGACAGACTTCCTGCACCTTTTGTGTTTCACTCTTTGGGTGACTATTATAGAATACTTCTATAAATTATGTGTCGTGTACCAAGTTGTTTTCCTTGCAAACCCGACTACAACACTCAGCCTTCATGTGTCATAATATTATTATTTCAAAGGCATCAAAAGTACTTTATGTTGTTAAAGCTATTATGCTTGAATTTATTATTTTATCATTGAGACCTGCACTTCTTAAAGCTTCCCTAAACAGCAGGATTTAAAAACAGAATTAATTCCCAATTATCTG
>PVJX010033217.1:0-19858 GCA_004027295.1 Dolichotis patagonum
TGGAGCAAACTTACTATCTGTTCACTTGTGGAAGTAGGAAATGTGTTTTGTTCTTCCAGAATAAAATATTTGAACAGGCAATTATAGAAGTTCCCATTATAAAAGATAGAAAATTAAAGAAAAGAGTGACTAACTTTAACCAGTTTCAAAATCTTAGCTGGATCTATTAGATTTCAAAGGCAGGGAATGAAATTCTGTGGAGCTTGGCCACATTTTCTAGGATCATAGCTTTGTTCTCTAGGTCTAAGCCTCTCTCTTCTGGTCTCGAGGTTCTGCCTTAGAATCTTTCCTCCATTTTCTTAAGTAAGAATTACGTCTTTCCTGCCTGTAGAATTTTCTGAATCTGACATCTTGGTTTATTTTCTTTCTCTGTCTTTTCAGTAAAAGTTAATAGAGGTTTTGCTGACATATACTCATTAAAATCTAGTAGGCATTTTGGATAACCTATAAACATTCATTCTATTGCACAGAAGTATCTTCAATACATGTTGAATAAGCTCTTCTCTATTATCAATTTCTCATGGGGTAATTGAAATAGTACAGGGATTATATTATTAATATCTTCAAAAGACAGTCCAGTTGAATTAATGTTTTGATTTTTACATATTGTGTGAACTATCTTAAATTGTTTAATTACTTTGATTTTTTTTAGGATAGGTTTTCATGGCTGTGAACCTCCTAAATTTGTCATATTTGAATTCTGAATAGGATTACAGTATCTATAATCATGAACTCTCCTTTGCTTAAGTATTTACTACAATGTATTTTATTCATATTTTACTATGAATATCAAAAGGCATTCCAGATATACTTTCAACAGAGATATTCTTAGACAAATATACACATTCATTACCTACCAATTATGCTTTCATTGTAACTATAGAACACATATCACCTAACATTTATGTCATTCAAGATCTTTAAGTTGATTTTATGTGTGGCCACTTTTGTCATATACATTAATGTTCATAAATTCCAGGTTATTATAAGAAATCATTAAATGTTTTCAATCTATGTAAGTTGATTCCACGTTTGGGTCTACAACCATATAGAAGAGGCAGTGTCTGCCAAAGAGAACCAGTGCACCAAGGAGTGAGAAGAAAATCTGTAAATTCCCCCTTTTTTTTTAGACTTTGGTAAACCAATAAATAAAACAACTATAGCTAATATTTTCTTTGTTTATTTGATTTTTTGAGACAGAATCTCACTATATAATTCAGGATGGCCTCAAACTTACTCTATATCCCAAGTTAGCCTTGAAATCTCATAGTAATTTTTCTGCCTCAGCCACCCAAGTGCTGGAATTACAGGCATGTGCTACCATTCCTGGCTCAAAATCTTCAAAAGTCAGCCCTCCAGAGATAGAATTCAGAATAATGCAATAAAAAAGACTTGATTGGAAGTACATGATTGTTGAACTGGTTAAGAGAAGACAATTGAAGCAAGTAATACTGTCATTTCACTTATGACCAAATTCTTCTGTGATAGGGTAATATTTTAGCAAATGCATGAGAGAAGCAAAGTCATAAACCAGAAGATTAATATGCAGAACATTTCTAGAAGATGGAACAAAAATGAAAGAAAGAAGGCAAATTCAAGTGTGTAAGTGTGGCTGGACTTTGAAACAAATGAAAAAGAAAATACAAAGTTTTACAGAATCAGCATGTGTTTGTGTAGGTTGTATCTGATGATTCTCTTTGATTCTTGCAGCACATGATTCATACTCTGCTCATGGCAAGAATGAGTATATATATATATATATATATATATATATATATATATATATACTATAGAACTAAGTAGCTTATTAAAAACAGTTTAGATTTTCCTTTGTGTAAGTGTTAAGGTCTAGGTAGATCTTTCTCACAGAACATAATATATTATTTATTTTAAAGAAATTACTGTGATAATACTTTTATGAATAAGCTATAGTTTAGAAGAAACAAAAAGAAAAAAATTGAGGGTCACAATGGTATAATATAAATATAATAACACAATGGTTTCAATTAACTTTAAGAGGCATAAGTATTGTGATGACACAGATGCACACACAAGAGCATACATACTTTGAAATTAATAGAAAAACTTAAGATGTCTGCAAAAATTTCAAAGTGAAATTATAGACATTTCTTTTAGTTAAAAGTATAAATAGTGAAAGGAAGTAGAGCTTGCAGAAAATTTGGTGTTAAAGTAATACCATTCTGAGGTAGAAGTAGGTCAGCTAGTAATAAGCAAGCCAGCGAGAATACGATTATGTTACATTGTGAATGTATCTAGAATGATTGCATGAGTAATATCAGAGCCTATAAGTTAGGACATAAAATAAGAAACAATTGAAAATCTTTGGCAATCGTGTAAGAGTGAAGTGAATTGGGCTGGGGGTTTAGCTCAGCAGTGTGCCTGCCAGGCAAGCGTGAGGTCATGAGTTTGATCCCCAGTACAAAAAATTAATAATTATTAATTAATTAAAAAGTGAAATGAATTGAGGGTAAATTTTCATGGAGCTGGATGCATGACTCTTCAAATATGTATTTTTTTCTTAAAATTGTGAGAGTATTGTGGACATTTGAATACCAGGAAACTGAAATGACTCTGAACCTTGGTATCTTTCAGCTAAATGTGAAGTGCAACCGTTAGCAATCATGTAGCAGGGAAGTTATATTAGTAGTTAATTATCAGGGCTCAATTCAGACAGAAGAAAATATTTTGTGAGATGAGTCTGAGGTCCCTGAGGAATTTTCTGGTTTGGGGAAAGAAATCAAAAGTAGAAAGTGTATTCCATAGACGAATGATAGTGCAGAAACAAATTTATGCCCAGAGAAATTACTCATGTTGAGGCAGAATACAACTGCGATATAAATACTGTTTGGTATAATTCTGAAATATCCTTCCATAGGGCAGTTACTAAACAAAGAATTTAGTGAAGTTTGTAAGGATAAACTGATGGATTAGTACAGGTATTACATTTTCAAAATCTCATATTCCCCAAATTCTGGAAATTGTAGTATTTGATAATCAAGAGAGCTGAAAGATTTGTAACCAGTTCCTCATACTTGCATCTTTATCTGAGCTGTTATTACCAATAAAAAATTGGGAACATTTCAAATAAGTTTCATAAATGGCTAGATGTACTTTTCTAAGGCATTCTCCACATCTCTGAACTTTGTTTGGGTAGGAATGTTTAATAATATATCCTGAGAAGGTTTGTTGTTTGCATTTGAAGCAGAAATTGGGCCTATATTTCAGGTTGTCATCATAGTTATTTTGATATGTTTTAATATTCTTCTGGTAGAAACACTTATGTTTAACACTTTTAATAACATATATGGCATCTCTGGCGATTTCAAAACAGAGAAGCGTGCACATAATGACAAATAGTGTTTGTAGTAATCAAGTCAAGGAATACTCATGGCTTCTACAATAAATTTTAGAAAATACATAATTCCTAACGTGTCATTTTTGGCCATGCTAGTTCACATATGCTGGTATCTCAAAACTTATTAAGGGTATAGAAAAGGCTGAGAAAAAAATGCATATTAAGGATGGCTGTTGCATTACAAAGTAATACTTCAGTTAATGGACTTAAATTTTTTTACAATTTTGGGGAAGATGGTTGTGTTTCAGTTTTTTGTGGAGCAAACGGCCATGGTTGTCTGCCCCCTGATGTAGTTTGTGAACGGAAACAAAATTTTGCCAAATGCTTTATTTTTGAACTGAATTATTTGAAAACAGAAGCAATTGTGACCTGAAGTATTACTTTATGGTGCATTACTATGGAGCATGCTGTTTATAAGACTAGCTGCACTAACCTTCTTCCCTTCATGCTATTGGATACTATCCTAGCCCCACAGTGCTTTGTTGGCCATATGACCTGTTTTGACCACTGGGTCAATGATCCATGGCACAGAAAATTGGCCTTGAAAAGAACTGGAATACTTGAGCCTACCCTCCTTTGCTGTTCTTTGGGCCCATTAGCACACAACATGAACAAACATAGACTATTGTATCATAAAAATCATGGAGTTGCCAAACAATCCACCATTGCTGGGTTGTACTAGCCCCCTTGTCTTCCCAAAGACACATGGGTGGAATTCTTCAGAATATGCAGGTAGCATATTCTGACCATGGCTCGGTGAGAGGACCCAAGGGACATATGGTAAAGACAATCAACCAGTTGGTCTAAATAATCTGAAGGTAAATGAAATTTTTGGTTTCTGAAACCATGAAGGTAAAGAGATGGATGTTTGTATAGACCATTGTAGCTGATGAAACAGATGCTATAGAAAATTTTATTATAAAATGGATACATAGATTGCTATTTATTTTTCTACATGTCTCACTTATTAAGAGTAAAATGTAAGAAAAATGCAATTTAATTTATAATAAGGTTGTTACAGTCCTTTCAAAATGATTTTTTTCTTCAATGGAAAGGAACATTTCCTTTCCACTGCTTTTTTGTAGTAGAAAGAAAATTATTCAGTAGGACTCTATTGCATTTGTTATAGTCACATGTTGAAGGAAAAAGAAAATATTACTTTGGATATCATTCATCTTCTAATTTTTATCATGTGTAAACCATTTATTCACCATAATATTAAACAAAATACAACCATATGTGAAAATAAAAAATGTAAAGTATTAAAAATTTTATAAAGGTTATTTTGAAATATTCTCCAAGAAGAAACTATAGCAAAAGTAAAACAGGGACATCTTGAAGTCAAATAAGTAAGATTGGCAAAATGTATTTTTTATTTCTATTTATTCTTATGCTTGCTTTATCATATTTAGCATCTCAGGTCTTTAGTGTTCATTTATGTAATACATCACCAGATGTTTTTGACAATACCATGAGAAACAGTGGTTTTGGTTCATCTCAAAGTATGCTTGGTACATTTCTATTTTAAGGAGAGACTTTTGCTCACTCAGCAACTGAAGTGATTTACACAACATTGTGAATGAATGAAAAGAACAACTGGGTCTGTGTGTAGTGCAATATCACGTTTTGTACTTTGAAGATGATATTTGAAAATGAGTTGTCAGTCATTGGGAAAATATAATCATTGGTATTCTCTTTATATTAGTATATTATTCACATAATTATCTTGAAATTAATCTGTAACTCATGAGCCCGTCTGTATTCTTACTACTGTTGAAGTTCAGATAATTATATTCCCCAAAATACATTTGTTTGCATATGAAACACTTTCATAAAAATGAAAGGAAAAGTCCTTAGAAGTAGACTGGAATCTCTGTAACTTTTCTCTCTTCCTCTTAAGCACAAGGATAAGAATTCTGAAAAGTTTTCCTGCCTGCCTTAAGTCTGGGCCTGCCAAAGCAGAATCACTTCTGGTTCCTTCTCTAAGCTTTCATGAAGTATACTCATATTGTAAAGAGAAATGCTGGATTCTGTCAACACACCTTGACAGACTCTTGTCACACATCACTGTTCTGTATTTTGGTCTCTTGTCTCTATTTCACTCACAGTCCACTTACAATAATTTACAGCCCATTGATTTGTCTGTGGATCCAAATATTTTTGTAAAAGCTCTTTGAGTTCTCTTAAAATCATTTATATTTCAATAACATGATCTACTTTTCCCCTTCCAATAGGAAAAAGAGGAAGTATACAAACTTCTGGATGATATTGAACTAGGGTATAATCATATTCCTGTTGACTTTGCCTTCCATTTTGATTTTGCCTTCTTTAAATGGGTATGCTTTCTTTTATTTAATCAATTGTCAGTTTATTAAAACCGAGAGGTAATTTCTCTTTTACTATGTACTCTTTCTTTAATTTTTATGTCTATATAGAAACCCTCTTTTATCTGACATGTATCCAACTAAAGAAGTCCAGAGTTCCCCTGAGAGCACAGATATAATCAATCCTTGGACATTGATTTTTCCTGGATATACATAGCTATCATAAAGTTTGACTAATATTTTAGGCATGGTAACAGATTCAATAATAGATAATAATGAATTAAACAGCTTCTAAACACATAATAAAAATCATGTGAATGTAGTCCCTCTCAAAAATACTTTATTGTACTGTAATAATTCTTTTCTCGCTTCTTCAGTGATAGGAAACAATACAATCATTACATGATGAGAAGAACTGGGGTAAATCATATAAGGACTGCAAAGCAGCATTTAGAATATTATGAAAGCAGTGTTCAGAGAAAAATTTATAGCAGTGAATTCTCATATCAGGAAAACAGAATGAGCACAAATAAACAAGGTAATGCTGTACCTCAACTTTTAGAAAAAATAAGAACAAGTCAAAGCCAAAGCCCAAAGAAGAGAGGAAATTATAAATATCAGAGAAGAGATTAATGCAATTGAGACTGAGAAAACACTACAGACAATTAATGGATCAAAAAGTTGGTTCTTTGAAAGAGTAAATAAAATTGATAACCCCCTAGCCAAATTTATGATGAAAAGGAAAGAAAAAACTCAAATTCATGCAAAAAGGAATGATAGAGTGAAATCATTACAGATTTTGTGGAAATACAAAAGTTCATCAATACCTAATTTGAAAACCTTTACTCTCATAGGATCAAAAACACAAAATACATGGACAGAGTCCTAGAAACTTGTGAATTATCAAAACTGGATAAAGAAGACATAAAATGCTTAAATAACCCAATAACAAAGAAATTAAAACATAGTAAAAAAATCTAACCACCAAAAAGACATCCTGGAACTGGTGAAATCATAGCTGAATTTAGTGAGAAATTTAGAGATGATTTAATACCAATACTCAAGCTATTTAATGAAATTGAAAGGGAAACAATTCTCATTAATTCATTCTGGAAGATAAATATTACCCTGATACCATTTAATCATAAATAAAATTACAGAACAATTACAGACCAATCTCTCTAATGAACATAGATATCAAAATACTAGAAAATAGAATACAGCAAATCATCAAGAATATTATACATCATGACCAAGTAGGATTCATCCCAAGAATGGAGGGTATGGTTCAACTTATGCAAATCAAAAAGGTAAGGCATCATATTAACAGAGTGAAAGACAAAAATAACATGATCATCTCAATAGATGCAGATAAGACTTTTGATAAAGTCCAACACTCATCATAGTAAAAACCCTAGAGAAAATCAGAATATAATCTTCAATTTTATAAAATCCGTCTATGACAAATCAATAGTCAGTATCACACTAAAAGGTCATAACTGAAAACTTTCACTCAAAAATCAGGAACAAGAGACGATTGTCCACTATCACCACCCCTATTCAGTTTAGTTCTGGTACATTACCCACAGAAATTAGACAACAGAGAATAATAAAAGGAATAAAGATAGAAAAGTAAAGATAGGAAAGGAAAAGTTAAATTATCATTCTTTGTACATGACATGATACGCTACATAGAGGCTCCAAGCTCTACACCAAAAGGCTTCTAGATCTAATAAGCATATCCCGCAGCATATCTGGGTAGAAAGTCAACAATCAAAAGTCAATAGTATTCCTGTACAAAAACAACAAACTGACTGAGAAAATAATTAGGGAAACCACACTCTTCACAATAACATCAAAAATGAAAAACTGAGGAATCAGTCTAACAAAGGAAGTAAAATATTTATACATTGAAAATTACAGTACTGTGAACAAAGAAATTGAAGAGGAATTCAGAAAATGGAAAGACATCCCTTTCTCATGGATAGAAAAAGCCAGCATCATGAAAATGCCCATACTCCCAAACGTTATGCAAATTTAATGAAATCCTAATCAAAATGTTAGCATACCTCACAATCTAAGAAAAGATTCCTAAAATTCATATGGAATGATAAGAGGCGTAGAATAGCAAAGGAAATCCTGGGCAACAAAGGCAATACAGGTGGCACCACAATTCCAGACTTGAAATTATACTTCATAGCTACTATAATAAAATCAACATGGTACTGACAAAAAAAAAAAACTAGAGGATCAACAAAAAGAACGAAAGATAGAGGCACAACCACAAACACACTCAACCACCTTATTTTTGACAAAAAGGTCAAACATTCACTGGAAGAAACAGCCTCTTTAATAAGTGGTGTTGGAATACCTGGCTTTCTATATGGTGAAGATTTAAAATAGATGTATACCTATGCACTAAGATAAAGTCAAAATGGATCAAAGATCTAAATGCCAGGACAGAAACAGAAAGCCTACTGAAAGACAAAGTAGGTAGAAATCTCGAGGACATAGGAGTAGGCCAAGAGTTCATAAACAAAAACCAAAATACACAGGAAGTATTTCAAAGAATCAGCAAGCAGTCTCTCCACTTATTAAAGTTTTTGTACAGTGAAAGAAATCGCCAACAGAGTGGAAAAAAAAAAAACAAAGATTGAGAAAATATTTTTGTCAACTGTCCTTCAAACAAAGGACTTTTATCTAAAACATGCAAAGAATTGAAAAAAATCAAGCCTGCCAAACTTAGTGACCCAATCAAAAATAGGCATCTGAGATGAGTACAAAATTCTCTGATGAAGAAATACAAATTTCAGATAAATATATGAAAAGATGTTCAACTTCAATGGTATTCAAGAAATGAGAGTTAAAACAACACTGAGATATCATCTCACTCCAGAAAGAATGGCTAAGATCAAGAATTTAACCAATAATAATTGCTGAAGGGGCTTTGGGGAAAAGGAAAAGTTCTCCATTCTTGGAGGAGTGTAGACTCATACAACCACTGTGGAAATCAATATGGAGATTCCTCAAACACCCAAGATGAGGTTCCATTTGAATAACTATTCACCTTCTGGGTATTTTTCCAGAAGAATTGAAAACATCGTATCACAGCAATATATGTGCACCCATACTTATAGAAGTACAATTTGTAATAGCTAAATCCTGGAAACAACCCACATGCCAATCAACTGTGGATTGGATAAAACAAGTAATATTTTTAATATAATGGAATACTATTCATCTTTAAATAATGATAAACTTGCTTTTGTAGGTAAATGGATGCAACTAGAAATCATAAGTGAAATGTCAGACTTGCATGTGTAAACACTGTATTGACTTAGCAGTATAAAAAAACTGAAAGGGTAAATAAGATTTCAAAGTTACAACAGATACAGTAAAAGGGATTAAAACTGCCCAAAGAGAAATTTTATTGTTTGCTGAATCCTACATGCCTCTATCTAGTACTAAGAGCAATTACTTTTGGATAACTGTATACAATACAACAATCACTGTTAAATTCCTATCGTCTTATTTTGAAATTCTATATTGCATTGTTTTTGTTGTTACTGTTGTCTTTTTGCTTTTGTTGGTTTTTGTTTGTTTGCTTCTGGATTTTTCTGAGTTTTATTTTTTTCCGTTTTAAAATTTAAAAAAATGTATAAAAGTTCAATGTAGGAAATTTTCTGGAATTTTTCCTTTAATATTTCAGTATGTGATTGACCATGGGTAACTGAAAACATAAACAGTGAAATTGAGTACAGAATAACTGCAGCAATGATTCAAAATCTATGCATGTTTTTCAACTTTTCCTAATTCTTATGTTCCTTTAACACCCTTTTCACACTAATTATAAAGAAGCAACGTGTTTATTTTTGTTTTTATTTTTGCTCTTATCCTTGCCCTCTGAACTTCATACAGAGGAGTAGTTGTATTTCCTAAATCAGCATATCCTTTCTCAATTCATTCTGTACCAAGAATTCTCTTTATATATTTCCTAGAAATTTTATTCATTTGAAAAAATTCCACTTCTTGAATACTTTATTGAGGTCTCGGAATATATTTCAGCAGCACATGCACCTGACTGGCAAGCATGAGGTGGTGAATTCAATCCCTGATACAAGAGAAAGAGAGAGAGGTGGAGGGAGGGAGGGAGAGAGAGAGAGAGAGAGAGAGAGAGAGAGCACTTTATTTTTTAATAAAGCACATATGAGACATTTTATATGTTTTGAGCACATTTATAAAGTCTTTACAAACATTTTGGCATTTATTCCTCTTAAGGACCATTATCTGTTCTTGAGAAGTAGAAATTTAGGTATTGAGGAATCTAATAACTTCCTCCATGTTTTAAATAAAAAACTAGAATTCTAGCACAAAACAGTGTATATGTGTTAAGCACTGAGATATGTTGCTTCTATTTGGCCTAAGAAAGCTATCTTTAAACATGTATGAGTGAGTAGCAATTACTCCTCTATATATTTTTGAAGCCTTTGCATCTTTCATAGCTCATAATTTATGTTACATGGTTGCTATGAGTTTTTCAACCAGTCATCTGTGAATTTCGTAAGTGAAATCAATATTGTTACTACAAATTGAACACACATTTTCAAAAAATAATTTTAATTGTTAATTAACTTTAACTTTGTTATAAATGTGTATTTTCCAAAAGAATATTTACTTATATTTTCTATTAAAAATTTGACTATTTTTCATAGAATCTCAAATTACATATACCTTAAAATTTTTAGATGTAGATGTTTAATTTCTATATTTTTATTTCTAAGTTTTTCATGTTTAAAAAATTAACATACATAATATTTTATTTATTGTAATATACCTTTGTGAAAATTTGAGAAATTTAGAATATTATGAACTGAGTCTCAGATGAGATAAAATTTTCAGTTACTATAATAACAATGCAGTAGTTTCATCTAAAGAAATATCAAACTACTAGATTAAAAACAATTATTCTAGCTTAAATTTTATATCAACTAATGAAGGATAAAAACTATTGGATATATACATTTAGTAATAATATGTATATATGAGATTTTATGGAAATTTATAACTGTTTTTCAGAAATATTAATTTAGTATATTATTTACTATTATTCAAAAGAATATTACAAAAGTTATATCTAATAGAGTATTTTGTAAAACAGTAAACAGTAATAAATATTTACATTTAAAAGTTTGGATTTTCTTCTCCCACTTGAATTCTTAAATTATGTTTCATAGTAAAGCAAACGTTGTAACACTGTGTGATGTGGATCTGACATAGTGTGGGTGTGATTTTTTTCCCCCAAGGGTCTATGAGTTGGAAGTTTGATCCTTAATGTGATGATGTTAGTTGATAAGACCTACAAGAAGCAAAGCGTAGTGGAAAGTCACTGGGGCCCTACCCACAGACTGAATTAATTCTGTCCCACAGTCCTTGTGTTACAGAATTACCTCCTGTAAGAAGGATGTGCTAAATAGAGCAATCCTGGCACCCTCGTACGATCACTTGCTTCCTCATTCCTCCTCCCACCACTGCCACCCACAAGGGTGCCATGCAGATGAGAGTGTCCTGCTTTGAGGCATGTTCTGTGGCCTTGAACTTCCAAAACTGTGAGCTAAATAAGTGTCTTTTCTTTATAAAATTGAAAAATTCTCAGACGTTTCATGGTAGTCATGCAAAGCAGACTAATAAAAGGTCTATAAGTTTGTAGAGGAGATATTTCAGAAAATTATTTGATAGAGATCATGAAAGGACAAAATGAGGGTAAGGTTTCTATACTGGTAGAAAAGTTATCTATATTACACCAAAAAGAGCTGCCCAAAGAGATTCTGAAAATCAATGTAGAAAAACCAGTTTGATGTAGAAAAACAATATAATTACCCATATAAACTAAAAATAAAATGTAATGAGTGGCAAACTGAATACATTGAAAAAAATTAGGATAACAGGACATAGTTAAGCTCTATCAAAATTTTCAGTTAATGAAATAGTCTGAATATAGTTAAAAGACCACTATTGGCAAATTGGACTTAAAAACATGACACAACTAGGTACTACTTACGGGGAATTTAGAATATAAAGCTGTAAGCATTTTAATATATTAAAATATATCAAATGAATGTCACTCAAAAGAAATAAATAAGCATATTAATATGGCTATATATATAATAGGAAATAAAGCTATTATAAAAAGGGGAGTTGCAAAGTAATAAAATTGACAATCCACAAATAATACATATTAGTCCTATATAAGTGAACCAAAACACAACATTTAAAGTATATGAGTGAAAAAAATCTGATGGAAGAAATTGACAAATCCACAAGTTCATTTAATAAAACCATGTAGGAATGTGGAATGTAGAAAATCAACAAGATTAGTAAGTATACAGAACTCAGATTTGTCAGTAATCAACAGGATTTAACCAGCATTTATAGG
This sequence comes from Dolichotis patagonum, assembly GCA_004027295.1. NCBI lineage: Eukaryota > Metazoa > Chordata > Mammalia > Rodentia > Caviidae > Dolichotis > Dolichotis patagonum. The sequence continues at coordinate 12,134 of PVJX010033217.1, forward strand.
TTACCTGACCCAAATACATCAGAATGCACATCCTTTCAAAGCATCTGTAAAGTTTATACAAAATAGGGCCTTATTATATGACAAAATAAATCCCAGAAATAGAAGTATGTTTTCCCCAATCACCATAATATCTAACTACAGGATAATTTCACAAAGATAGGATGGAAATTTGCCAAACAACTGAAAACTAAGCAGCACATTTCTACAGAATCCATAAGTCAAAGAGGATATTACAATGAAATTTTTTAAAAATAAATTATGTTGAATTAAATAAAATAAAAAAATACAAGTTGTGAACATTCATTGATGACATTAAAACAGTATAAGATGAAAATCTATGCATATTTTAGAATAAGTAAAATGACTCAAATTAAGAATATTAAATTCCCATAAGAAATATCAGGAAAAATAGCAAAGTAATTTCAAACAAGCATAATTTGCTTTCACATGTACCTTGTATTTACCTCAATCAATAACTTGTGTGTGTGTGACATACCAGTTGTGATATACTATGTTCTTCCAAGTTTTATCATTGAGGGAAATGAAGCAAGAGAGTCATGTGTTCTGTTAGTATTGAACCTTATAACTGTTTAGTAGTCCATCCTAATGTTAGTTTTTAAAATACTAACTTTTATATAAAGGATACAAAAATAAACCTCTCCATACACAGGTAATATTTGACACTAACTATTATCTCAAATTATTAGGCTGAAATACAAACTCATTTTTAATTCAAGTTCTTTGCTCTTTTGGAAGTGATGTCTATTGCCAATTTCCATAAATCTTTCTATTTTCTTGCCTTTTCATCTCAATTCTTGGAAATGTTTTGTAATTTTGTTAGTTTCTTGGCTTCTGGTCACCCTATCCTGTCCAGAGTCCACAACAAATGCATTTCTGAACAACAAAATAGCAAAGAAAGAAAAGCAAACAAATGCAGTTTTTCTACATGTATAGAAAATCAATTGCAAAAGAAAGTTTTCATATAATAGCACTTCTTCATTTTAACCCAAAATCTATGTTCTAAACTGCTCTTGGCATGTGTATATGTTGTATGAATAATAAAATACATTAAAAAATCCATGGAACTCAAAATAAGTGATTATATGACAAGGCAGGGAAAGAATTTTATAGATGAGATAAATGTGTATATTGAGCATTTTAATTCTCTTGAAAAATGCAGAATTTCTGCCACATTATCTTTTTAAAGATGATGTAATAAATACATGAGTGTTTGTTATTTTTCCTGTATGTCTGGATCATAAACATTATTTCATGTGAAAAAAGAAACAGCATATTCTTCTCTCAATCCCTCGTCACTGGTTATATGACCTACTTTCATTAGTTTACCTTCAGTTTTCCTACATAACTTTCCAAACCCCTGTTTATTTGCATGTTAATATGTACAATCAATATGTGTTAATAAAAACAGAAAGAGAAAAAGAAAGGACTTCTAAAGAAGTTAGATCACATATCTCTGTTGTTATTTGTGGTCAATTATTTCTTAGGTGCCATTTCTTATCCTTATGTTCTTGGAGGGGATATCAGAACTGACATCTGGAATTCGCCTCTAATGAAAATAAATTCACTGTAATTGCTGATATTATAATTATTCAAGATGAAGCATTAGCATAGCCACTAATAAAGTTTTTCTTCATTTATATGTCATATACATATAAAAATAAACAGAAAGATAGCTTGTAAACTGATTTAATCAATATATAAAGTGAAGCTGAATGATAAATATAGAACACTGGTGTTCCCTTATATTCAATGCAAGCCACATTGCTTTATACACTTTGTTTCATTTTTGGTACTAGGAATATTTCTGCACTTTCATATGGAGTAAAGGAGTAGGCACAAAAGTGGTGTGAGATATAAAGGAGGCGCAGGATGCATTCAACTTTGAACAGTCTGAACATTAGATTCATGTCAGATTCGAAGAGGTTCTATGCTCGGATCAGCGCTGCAGGAGGCGCAACAGCTGCCCACGTAAGACCAGGAACTGATAACCAACAAACACCTCTAGCAAATATGCAGGTGATACACAAAGAAAATTAAAAACTTACAGATTAATATTCACTCCATAATTTCAAAGCATTGTTTATTTCTATGGAATGGGAAAAAATTCAAATTCTGCTACCGAAATTTTCAAATATAGTTTATAATTTTACATTTACTCCCAGTACTGATAGAATGGAAGTATCATAGGTAAAACATCAAAACATTTACAATTTACTGAAAAAAAGGAAAAAGCATAAAAAATTTTAAAATCAGGCATCAAAATCTCAAAAGAAATTTTACCTTCTGATTCTTCATTTATTTCTAAGTTTCTGGATATTTACCGAATTTTGAGTCCTAGCTTTATATACAGTTAAAATTTCCATCTGAATAAGTAATTATCTGCCTTTTTGTATCACCTGAATTGTACTGATGAATCGTTTGTCAAAATAACTTGTGGACTGACTCGTTTCTATGCAATTCATTATATTGGCACTTCCATGATTTGAGGTAGTAAAGTATAATACAGAACAAAAATAACCTAATCCTTCCAAAGTCTAAACAAAGAACTTGAATATAAAGAGTTAATACTCATTTACTGCTTTGACTGTAGTTGATCAAAACCATGTATCCTCGATGTCAAGATAGCTTTATATGAATTGAAAAATTTAATTACTTTTGTGTAAATGTTTTCCCTTGTGTGGATATACATAAATTTAAGATTTTTTTACATTTTGTAACCAACAAATACTTTTCATTATCCTTTTTGAAGAATTAGCCACCTGATGCCATACCTTCCTAAACTAAATGCCAGAAAATTACTTGCCACCTGGCCTTTACATGAAAGGCATATGGATTGGCTCTTCTACTTTGGCTAGTAGGTGAATGTTTGAGTCAGATGCAAGAGCAGAGCTCCTTCTGTCAAGGATTTGCCCAGAGAAATCCCTCTTTTAGTGGTGTTACTGGCAGAGTCAGCAGCTCTACCATTTGGTTCATTGATGATTCTGTTGTAACTAGAAAAAGTTTCCGAATTGAGGAAACTCTATGACTAATTTTATATTTTTATGGAGATATGGTTCATTACATAATATTCTTCATTTTAAAAAGTTCTATCTATTAATAATTTAGAATGTGTTTCTTTCTTATAACTGAGAACCTAGTTGAAAAGACAGAGTTAAGGCCATCTATTAAACTTATTTCACCTAGCAAAATCAGCGATGTACAGAAGTAGATTTTATTTCCTACACTACATTATTAGGAACAAAATCAGGATTAGATCCCATGACTTTCAAAAGCAAATCTTGTATACACCCATGAAAACACCCTATTGTATTTTTTTAATCTGAATGTTCTTATATATCTAAATTATATCTTATCATCTCAAAAAATTATAATTTTTAAAATTTAATTTCTCCCCAGCTCAAATTGATCAAGAAATAAATTTATTTGTAATGTTAAAGCTACAGAAAAAGAAATCGTATTTCCTAGCACATATGCTAATGAAAAGTCATAGGCTTCTAATCATTTGCTTGAGAAAGATCTAAGATAAGTTTTCCCAACTACATATTTGATAGACAGATACGAGGAAGGCAGTATTACCTGTTTTCCATTACTCTCCGGGACTTTAAAAAATGTTATAGTGAAATCATCTAAAAAATATGTCCTCTGGGCTCACATTTACTAAGTTTTAAAGCTATTATTTCTTTAAAGTGAAATGATAAGCCACAGGAAAATTTTTATAGCCTCAAATTGTCCTTCTCTATAAAATGTGACTTGCTCCTCTGACCTGAAGGTCGATCGTCTTGGGTATTTTTAAAAGTATGGATGAATGAATTTTTGAGCTAAGGATCATATTATGGCAAGCATCTTTCTCCTTGAATACTTCTCACTCAGCTCTCAGCTCTCTAATTCAAAGAATATTAGATTACAAACACTTTAGAAATTCTCAAAGGTTATAGCTACATGTGTGAAGAAAAACGATCTTAAAGATAGCTAAGGACTAAGCCACATATCAAAGCGAACGCTCTGGCGGCTCGGGGAAGCAGAGTGGCTGCCCACACACTCTTTGGAGAAAGTAATAAAACTCACAGGGGACACATGATTAAAGAAATCACATATATCATGAACATTGCCTGCCAAAATGCCCTTTTAGGATTGCCCCAAAAGTTCATATTGCAGGATTTTATTCTTGAGATTTAAGTCAATGTAGATTTAACTTCTTAAATTAAAAAGGTATAATTCATAATAGTCATATGTTTATGAGATCCATTTCATCCTATTTTCTCAGTGTATCATTTATTTCATTTACAAATATTTATCATGACCTGACTGCTCAAATATTAGCAATATTTAACAACTTGTGTATCTCTGCTGGATATTAGAGACAAAAGTGCATCATTCATGAATCTTACATTGCAGTGGGAAAAAGAAAAAAAAACTGGAACTAATTGTAATTTTTAACTATACATGCTGGAGGAAAGGTGGCAAGGAAACATATGAATATGTATAAAATATAGTTTGTTTTTTTTTTACTTTAAGAAGAGTTTTTGACCAGGTGTAATGTTTGAACTAATATCTAAAGTGTTGCAGAAATTGCCTAGATGAAGAAATGAGAAACCTATTTCAAGAAAAGGGTACATTTAAATTGCATACAACGTAAGGACAACTTGGAAATTTGGTGAAGTCGTTATCTAAAATTCCATGCCATGTGTTTTTCTTTATTTACCAGTCTATATACTACTATTTATTTACTTACTTAATCTCAGGAACAGTGTTTTCATTTTAACTTGCAAATATTTCTGAAATCCTGTGACATTCCTTTCCTGACTTTCACTTCATTAGTTGCTAAGCGAACACAGATTTATTTCATTTGCCTTCAGTTTCCTTGCCTTAGTCACTCTCAGTTTACCTTTCACACTGTAGCTACTAAAAATATTGGAAAAGATTATTTATTCTCTGTTGATTAGATTATTGCATCAAGGGCCAGGGATTTAGCTCAGTGGCTTATGCGCCTGCCAGGCAAGTGCAAGGTCATGAGTTCGATCCCTTGTACCAAAAAAAAAAAAAAAAACCAAGATTATTGCATCAAATTTTTGGTAATTAAGGTAGCTCTTTTAAAAATATTTTATAGGTATGTGTTTGTGACACATAAATTTACAATAATCCTTGGGAATTGATAATATGTATATGGATTCTTACTCATTTTTACTTCCCCCTTACTTTATCTGTACCTGTTGTCCATTCCTCAGATGCCTATCTCATCCTCACAAAGTCTACTCCCTTATTTCCTATCATCTCTCTTTTATTTTTCTGTCTGAATTTTTCATATTTCAGGTTTTAAAACATGCACTTCAGTTGTATTCATTTACCTAGAAATTCCTCAAATTTATCTTTTTTGGCAGAATAGTTCTCCATTATGAATGAAATATCCATGTGTTTTTGTCCACTCCTGAGCTGCCAAGTGAAGATGATGGGCATTTGGGCTGCTTCCACAATTTAGCTATTAAACTCTATGCTCCCACCAGCAGTGGAGGATTCCTTTTCTCACAGTCCCGCCAGCATATGTGACTGGTTGATTTCTTCATGATAGCCATTCTTCCTGGAATGAGATGGAATCTGAGCATTGCTACAGTTTGCATCTCTCTAAGAACCAGTGATGCTGAACATTTTTTCATATATTTATTTGTCATTTGTATTTCTTCATCTGGGAAGTATGTATTCATCTGTGATGGCCATTTTTCAATTGGATGTTTAAATTTGGGGTGCCTGATTTTTTCTGTTCTTTATATGTTCCAGATGTAACTCCTTTGTCTGAAGAACAGCTAGGTAAAAATGTTTCCCTCTTAAGTGAAATAAATAGGGTTCACATATGTAAACATCACATTGTCTCCCTGGTTTGAGAAACTGAGTCAATAAGGACCAAATTATACAAAAAGATATTGTAAGGTGGGAAGAAACTCTTCAAAAGGAAAGAAAAGCTAAGGCTATGCAGGGATAAAAGGAAGGAAAAGGAAGAGAAACAATGATTTAAAAAAAGGATACAATAAAACAAGAGCTTTGTAAATATGGTAGGCAAGATGAGTTGAAGGGAAGAGAGGGGATTGGGAACAACAGAGAAATCAAAATATATCACAAAGAGGTACAAATTGCTTATGATAATTATGATCCTTGTGTGTATCCAAAATGTAAAAATATCTTAATTATATTAAAAACAAACATGGCCTTCTATTGCGTCCTTTTCTAACACCATGATACTGTATGGAAAGCAAAGCTTCCCTGTGTCCTATCAGGGTTTGATCATTGGGTCTACACAATAAATCCACAGTAGAGAAATTAATGCAAAAATGATACCTAATCTATTATGTGCATGGGGCCATCTCAGGAAAGAAAAATGAATAGTCTGTCATTCTAGTGAGATTTGGAAGTGTGTGCACTCTTCACAGGGCTGTACTGAATGAGTTTTGAGGAATCTTAATGGCCAGCAAATGATTTGGGGGAAAGATGAATTGGGTTTCATAAAAAGAGTTCATAGCTTTTGACAAATACATTTGAGAATGATATGCACCTGCAGTGTTGTCTCCTGGGTTATAAAGCAATCTTTGCTGGTTAATAGAGAACTTTTCTCTAGTCGATGTGATTTCCGGTGAGGGAATTCAAGGCAACTGAGCTCTTTTAGAATGTCTTCAGGCAGATAAGTTCAGAGAAAGCACCTTTCTATGCTTGCAGTTCCCAAAGCATCTCCGGGTTGAAGGAATCAGCATACTAAAGTGGCATATTTTGGACTGGCATTTAGTGAACTCCTATATGAACTCATTCTTTGTTCATTAAGCAGTTGAAAACAATAATAAGTGAAATAAATCAGAAGCAAGCATAAATTTTGGGTGCTTTCGCCTATATGAGTTCAAAATAATAATTTTTAAAAAGCTTTAAAGAGTTAAATAAGAGTTAGATAATACAAAACATAGAGATAAAACCTTTGCAAGTGGGAAGGGTCTCTGGAGATGTAGGGACAGGATAGGCTGTGGGGAGGGCAAGAGAAAGTAAGAATTAACACATGCTATGTAAATGAACCAATTCCCCACAATGAGTGTAGTCATTATCTACAGTACACATGCATATTAATACACATTAAAACTTTTAAAATTCAAAAAGAGTACCAGCTGTAGTAATGATGCATGGAATATTTTCTGTCCTCAATCTTATCCTCATCTCTTCTCCAAAATTCCATATCTGCCTTTTTAAGTTATATGTTGTCACCCAGTAACAGTGGGCATATTTATTCTTCGCACCCACCACATCTTAATTCTCTTCATTTTATACTTTTTTCGTGTCATATATCTCTACATATTTTATATGCTGTATTTCACATTACACTTTTGTTTTTCATTTTTGTATTTTGGGAAAGAGAATCTGTCTTCATTCAATTTTGTCTTCGCATTCAGTCAATAGTGACAAAAGGAATCTTTAGGAGTTCATCTAATACTAATTAGTTCCAAAAGAATCTACACTTCGTTAACATTACATTTCAGGGTAGCTTTCCAAAATATGCTTTGGAGAAGGGATTCACAGTCCATAACACCACAGGAAACTGCTCACTGAATAAAAGTTTTCTAGTTAGATTTTCTTTACCGATTATAGCAATGTAGTTGTGAACTCTAACTATGAGAAGAACATTAGCTACATTTTCAAACTTTTAAAAGCTTAGAAATAGTGGACAAAGAAAGCTGT
>PVJX010033218.1:0-19850 GCA_004027295.1 Dolichotis patagonum
AGCCTACAAATTGACAAATGAACCATTGTTCTAATTTAATTAGATTTGGAACAATATTTTCAGCACATAATAACTTTCTAATTTGTAAATTTACATTTGAGTTTTTTGAATTACTGTGGGTGAATAATAATAATGCTTCATAGTTAGATAGTGTTTCCTAGTTAACCAAACATTCTTGCATATTTTAACTCATTTTGTTTTTCCAAAACTCCATGGAGCATGTGAAACTCTACTGATTACATCTATTTTAGATATAATCTAAATCACTGTGTAGGGTTCCCAGAGTCACACAGTAAGTGACCAGAGCTGGAGCAATGGCCAGTCCTCTTCCCATTATATATTTGTACCTATCCCTAGCCTCAAGACTGTAATAACTCTGCCCTGATCATATCACATCCCTGAAAATGTTCCAGGCTGCTCATGGGCAACCCTATAATGAGAGATCTGGAGAATTCATAAAATTGCTGAGTCACTGTCACTCAGATAATGGTGATAACAATCTCTTTTTCTTGTGAAGGGAATGGACGGTGAAAACTCAGTCAAACATCTGAAATTCTACCTTTGTCTAGATAGGGGTTTGACTTCAAATGGTTCTCCAGTACCAAGACAAGAAGACACCTTTTCGTAACATCACAATCCTGTCCCTAGTGTCAAGATCATCTTACACTTGCTTATGGCAATCTATTTTCCTCTTTATTTTCCCCCTGGCCAAGCCAAAGAAGTAAGACAGAGGAGCAGAACTCACAGATGCCACTCCTGCTGCAGTTAGGGCAATACTATTAGGGGAGAGATGGCTCTGAATCCCACGAAAGCAGCAGAGCTGGTTCTTTGATATCTGCCATGATAGCAAAGAAGAATAAGTGAAATTTTCCATGAATCAGACCTCACGCCCATAGGGAAGAGGAGAGTCATTTACCATAGGTGTAAGGTCACAGTGAGGTCTGTGCGACAACTGATCTCAAGCCAGCTCATAAGGGTAGTGAGCGAACAAGGTGTGGTGGCCCAAGGGCACTCTTGCTGGGTACAAGTTACTGCCGAGCTGTAAACCAGGTAGCTGGTCATGTGCAAGTCATTGGCTCTTTTCTGGTGGATAATAGCAGCCACCAAAAACTTAGAGATGGGGGAGGATTAGCTCTAGCTCTACAATCTTGTTAAAATTTATAGAATTCAGAACTCAGACCTAATTGTTCCCCAGGTGAACATTTCTCAGAAAGTCAGCATATAGCAATTCATACATCCTCTACTGTAAATGGAAAGCATTTCAGACTTCTGGCCTTAAAGGTTATCCAGCCAGTACTGCATTAAAAAGCTCATCTAAGTCCAATAGAACAAAAAATTTGAAGATAGTGTTATTTAATCATTAGTTATTATATAACAGAAGCTTTGGTCTATAGCTGGGTACTATGCTGGGTAATAGCTGGGCCAGAGATGAAACCTTGGTGCTGTCCCTGGAGACAGGTTACAAAGCTGATTAGATATTCAAGCAACAGTGAGACTTCTCTACAATATGCCCATCCTAGCAGTCAATTTGCATACTACTAATTTCATCTATGAGAACCAATATTTAATATTCATCACGCTAACTCCTATTTAAAGCCTCTGATTTTGGTGGGAGGCAAAGATAGCTGAAATAGTTGTATTATTCATGCATTGATATGACTTAATAATTCAAAGTATTTAGCAAAGTACTGGGCATAAAGTAATAATACGTGTTTGTTCAGTTTGAATTGAAAAAATAGGCACCACTAAATAGAACCACACTCGGGTGCTACGGAGGAATTCCAGAATTAAACAACTAATAACTCTAGCATGTAGGGGTTACCGATGTACAGATAATATCAGGCCAATGTGATTGTAAGTGAATCACAGGATCTGCAGAGGTGCTGAGAGTCTAAGTAAGGCGACTCACGGTCAAGATGGGCTACAATTCAGCCAGTGCCCTCTAGTTCAGGGACGGCCGAGGCCCCCATCCTTCCTGCAGACCTGCAGAAATCTTCCCAAAAGCCTGAGGGACAGCGCACGCATGGCAAGATGAAGACCACTGGCAAGCAGCTAAATTAAGTTCTCCACTTCATTAGATTTAGGAAAAACTGCAGTCATTGCTTCAGCAGCGCAGACCGCTCTCTTCGGGTGCTTCGGAGTCTAGCGTGTCATAGTCACTGCCTTAGCGGCATGCTCAGTTCTGCTTTCCTGAGAGTTCTGCAGATTGCTGTCCCCTAGCCCTGTGGCTGTGGGCGTTGTTAGCGGCACCCTGTCACCCCAGATCTCGTCCTAATCCCTTTATTGAGCTTTAGGTGAGAAGTGACTATTCACAATCTTGATGCCCTTTCAACATTCTTCCTAAATCAATCCTCATGGCCCTGGGTCTCCATGGCAGTCAGCACGTCCCCTACCCCTAGTGATAGCAGCTGTGACTAAATCACCCATCTGCTGTCGTTCTCGGGCTCTGCCATATTCTGCTGTGTGCCTCCTTGCAAGCGCAGCTCATTTCTACTTAGAAACATGCTGCCTCCCCTGGTTATTTTTGGCGGCTTATCAGCATGTACTTCACTGGCCATCCATGGAGATGTGGGACCCCGGCCCCTAGATGCCACATGCCACCTCTCACAGGTTGGCCCAGGCGGAGAGGTATAGAAGGAGAAAGCGACTGCAATCCCTGGCACTCGACGCAGTCCCCGTGGAGATGGCTGGTGGCCTGGGGACAAGGTGGAAGCAAGAGAGCCTGGCTCACTTGTCTGCAGAAGGGGCCTCACCCAGAACCATGAGCACACACAGCGCATCTGTGGAATTGAGATGCAGTCCACATAATGTACAACTTACCACTTTAAGCTGAACAATACTTAGTGCACCCATAATGTTTTGCAACCACCTGTATCTAGGCCAACAGCCTTGAGAAGACACCACACCCAGTTCTCCCTCTCCCTAGCACCAAACCACCGTCCTTTTGCATTCTGTTTCTATGGATTTGCCTGTGCTAGATATTTGCTATAACTGGAATCGTAAAATAAATATAAGGATTTATATAGCTGGATCCTTTTACTTAGCATATGTCTTAAAAATTCATTCATGTAGCATGTGTCAGAACTGCACTCCTTGCTGGTATTTGATATAGAACATTTGTATTTACTTACGTGGTACACTGTTATGTCTTTTATCTCTGTGTCCACAAAGTGCCTCATCTGCTTTTGGAAGGAGACTGGATCCTGGGTGCCACAGTGGATTTGCTGTTGGGAGGTGGGACCTGGTCAGGGGAAGTGGTCCCTGGGGGCATGACCTGGAAGGCTGTCTCCATGCTTGGCTTTTCCCCGTGCTCCCTGCTTCCTGGTTGCCATGACACCAGCTGCTCCCCTCCCATCATGGCACCAGCCACCAGGCAGGGATAGAGACTTCAGAAACTGTGGGCCACAATAACCCTCTCTGCTCTTTAAGCTGTGTCAAGTGTTGCGTTTCAGCAACAAAGAAAGCAATGGAGACGTGCACTATAGCAATAACGCATGTTTCCAGGTGTAATAATCTAATAAGATAATGAACATTTCCGTCTCTTCAAATATGGTCACTTGTACGTGTTGGAAACCTTCAAACTCTTCTCCTCTAATTGTTTCACAATAGATAATGTGCAAATTGTTATACATGGCAGTTATCTCCTGCTCTCCAAAACAGTAGAGCTAATTCCCCCATCAAACCATATGGTCTGGCACCTGCCATCCAGCCTGTCTCTATCCATCCTGACTCCTACCCTGCCCACCTTCCGTGGCCCACTCTTCTGCTCTTCACCTCCACGTGGTCAGCATCTGTAACTTCTATAAGCACATGAGAACATGTAGTGTTTGGCTTTCTGTGTCCAGCTTAGTTCACTTAACATCTCTCTGGTTCCATCCAAGTAGCGCTAATGATAGAATTTGACCCTTTTTGTGGTTGAATACAATTTCATTGTGTACATACACAGCTTCACTTATTCACTATTGGGAATAGTGCTGCAAGAAGCAAGGACATGCAGATATCCACTGATATAGTGATTTCAGCTCATTTGGATGCATATCCAGTCAGTGTACAGCTGGGTCATACTGTAGTTTTATTTTAGTTTCTTAAGAAACTTCCATACTGTCTTCCATGTAGACTGTGCTGATTGATATTCACACTAACACTGAGTTTTCTCTTCTCCATTTGTTTAGTATATTTGTTATTCTTTGTCTTTTGAGTAATAGTCCTTCTGACTGGGGTGAAATAATCTCTCCTTGTGGCTTTGATATACACTTCCCTGATAAGTAGTGATGGTGAATGTTCTGCAGACTTGTTAACTGCTGTAAGTCTTCTAACAAATGTCTATTTTTGTGTTTTCCCCCTTTTAAATTGGGTTGATTTTGTTGTGTTATGTTCTTTATACATTATAGATATTAATATCCTGTCCAATGTGTAGCTTGCAAATCTTTTACCCCAGTCCGTAGGTTGTCTCTTCACTGTATTTTTTTGTTTTTGTATTCGCTATGTATAAGCTTCTTAGTTTGATCTTTTCTTCCTCTAGTTTTGCTTTGGTTGCTTTTGCTTTTGGGGTTCATATTTAAAAAACTCTTTGCCTATCTCAAAGTCTCAAAGTGTTTCCCTTATGTTTTCTTCTAGTAGTTTCATAAACTCAAATCTTATATTTAGGTCCTTGATCCATTTTGAGTTGATTTTTGCATACCGTGAGAGACAGAAGACTGCTTGCCTTATTCTGCATATGGATAACCAGTTTTGCCAAACCATTTATTGAAAAGATGCTTATCCCCTTGGCATATGTTCATAGCATCTTTGTTGAAAATCCATTGGCTATAAACACATGGCTTAACTTTTGGATTTTCTGTTTCACTGATCTATGCATCTATTTTTATGTCAGTAGCACATTATTATGATTACTGTAGGTTTGTAGGATGTTTTTTCAGGTGTTTTGACATCTCTGCCTTTGTTCTTTAGTACAGGATTGCTTTGGTTATTCTGTTTTTTTCTTTTTGCTATTCCATATGAATTTTACAATTTTCTACTTCTGTGAAGAATGGCATTGGCATTTTAATGGGCATTGCATTGAATCTTACATCACTCCAGGCAGTATGAATATTTTAATAGCATCAATTTTTCTAATACATGAGCATGAGATGCCTATTTTTTGTGTTATCTGTAATTTTTCATCAGTGTTTTACAATTTTCATTACAGTACTATTTCCTTGATTACATTTATTCTTACATATTTTTGTAGCTATTGTAAATCAGATTACTTTTTTATTTCTTTTTCAACCAGCTCATTGTTGGTATATCAAAATATTGCTTTTATGCATGTTGATATTGTATCCTGGATCTTTATTATTTATCAGTTTTAACATTATTTTAGTGAAATCTTAAGGCTCTTCTACATTAAAGATCATGTTGTATGCAAGCAGGAGTAATCTGACTTCCTTTTTTAAAATTTGGATGATTTTTACTTCTCTTGACTACATTCTCTGACTTCCAGATCAATGTGAATAAAATTGATGAGATCAAATACCCCTGGTTTGGAACTGCATTTCTTTAATGACTGAATAATATTCCTTTCCATGTATATACCACATTTTGTTTATTCATCCATATATTGACAATGCTCAAGTTGTTTACATATTTTGGCTATTATGGGTTCTAGTACTATGAGTAGTCTTATTGAGTATTTGTTTGATAACTGCTTTTGACTCATTGGGGTATGCACAAAGGGTGAAATTGCTAGACTCTGTGATATAGTCCTTTAAGTTTTGAGGAATCACTAAGCTGTGTTTCAAAGCAACTGCATCTTACCTTCTTACAAACAGTGTATAAGGGTTCCCATTCTCTATAGCCTCGCCATTCTTTGCTATTTTCTCTTTTTTAAAAATATTATTGTTTTCTAATATTATTACCATGGTGGTAAGTATGAAGTCGTGTGTCATGGTAGGTGGCTTTTACTATATACCCATAATGATTAATAATATTGAGCATTCTTTCATATGCATATGTATCATGTGTATGACTTCTCTTGACATTCATGTGTTTTGCTCATTTTTAATTGGGCTTCATTGTTCTATTTCAAGGGTTTTTTAAATACAACAAAAACAACAACCTACTAGCCAAATGTTTGGCTAACACTTGCTCCCAGTCTGCGGGACTCTCTAGATGAGGCTGTTTTCTTTACAGAAGATTTTAATTTTGACTGTCTAATTATCTTTGGTTCTTTCTTTTCCTGCTTTTGGTGTTAACTCTAAGAAATCATTACCAAGTAAAATATCATGAAGATATATGATCTCTTCTAATATTTTTACAGTTCTAGTTTTTATATTTAGACTGCTCCATTTTGAGTTCATCTTTGTATATGATTTATGGTAGTTATATAGGGGAAAGAACCTACATGAGTTCATGTTCTCTAAAATCTAAGACAAAGATTATGAGCAGAATATATTTATTGAGAGAAAGAAAGCTTCTATTTGAGAGAGAGACAGTAGGGGTACCAATTGGGTTGCCAAGGACCTTGTCTTTTCTGGGGACTTTTATAGAGCAAAACCATAAGGTGAGATGGGTTGAAGACGGGAAAAAAACAGGAACTCACAAGATGGGCATGAGGAGGAACAGAACTATGGTCAACCAATAAGATTAATTGCTCAGGTAAAATTGATTAAACTGGGGACAAATGGGGAAGTGATTCGCACAGCAAACCAGCATGCATATAGAGCAGTGGCTTTTCCTGTAGAGGGTTGGGGTGGTGACTCCCAGCTTCTTCAGGGTGACAGAGACCTATTTGGAGTATCAATCCCTGGTGTTTATCCTTAGGAACTATGTGAGTGCATTTGTTTTATCTTTTGTCTTGAGGTCTGGCCCACCATTGAGGTATCTGTCTCCCCCAGTATCTCAAATTCTATACTGGCTCTTTTGAGGGGCTAGCCCTATCTGCCTATAATATTTCTAACTCAGTTGCCTGTAACAGTAGGAGACCATGTCCATTCTTTTGTGAGTGGTTGTACAGTAGTCCCAGAACCATTTGTTAAAGATAGAGTCATGCTAATAAGTATCTGGCAATTCAGAGGCCTCTGAATAGCTAAAATAATCTTGAAAAGGGAGTTCAAAGTTGAAGTATTGACATGCAATGATATGAACGCTTATGTCCCACTCCCAAATTTATATATTGAAATGCTAACCACCGAGGTGGGGATATTAGACAACAGGAAGGTGATAAGGTTGTAAGATAAAACCATCATGAATGGAATTAGTGTCCTTAAAAAAGACAGCCCCAGAGATTTCCTCACCCCTTGCAGCATGAGAAGTTATAGTAAAAGGAAAGTCATCCTTACAAAAGTCCAGCCTTAATGAACACTGAAATCTGATGGCATGATGGACTTTTACACCTCCAGAATGTAAAAAAACCAAATTTCTGTTACGTATGAGCCACCCAGGCTGTGGTGTGTTGCTATAGTAATTGAAGCAAACTAAAAATATTCCACTCTTCTATAGGTGTATAGAAAAAGGTATAAAACTGAGAGCTCAGAAGTAGATAGCAATTCTGGGTAACAAGTGTAAAGCAGGGTTCATCACCATCTCGGCTTTCAAGTTATAATACAAAGCTATAGTGATTTAAAAAGTATAGTAAAAACAAAGAAGACTGTAGATTTATGCTTGACAAAGAGACCAAACACTTTTGCTTGAGCAAAGATCCTCTCTTTAATAAATGGTGCTGGGAAATCCAGGCTTCATATGGAAAAATTGAACCAAGACAAGTAACTTTGCGCAAAACTAAAATCAAAATGGATCAAAGATCTAAATATTAAAACACAAGCAATCTGCTGGAAGGCAAAACAGGTAAGCCACTTGAAGATACAAACATAGACAAAGATTCCGAACAGATCCCCAGTTGCACAAAAATAATACCTAGAATGAACAAATGGGATCACATTAAGTTAAAAAGCTTCTATACAGCAAAGGAAACCATGAACAGAGTGAAGAGACAACATACAGAAAGGAAAGAAAATTTTATCAGCTATTCCTCAGACAAAAGATTTATATCCATAGTATATAAAGAACACAAAAATATAGACTGCCCTCATACTTAAAGACACAATAAAAAATGGGCAATTGAAACAGCCAATAAATACATGAAAAAGTGTTCAGCATCACTGACCAGGGAGAAATGTAAGTTAAAACAACACTAAGATTCCGTTTCACTTCAGAAAGGTCTACCATCAAGATCCCAAACAATGACAAACATTGGAGGAGCTGGGGGCAGAGGGAGAACGTGGGAATGTAAACTATGCAACCACTATGGATATCAATATGGAAATCTGTTCAAAAAATAAAAATAGAAATTCCATTTGATACAGAAGTTCCCTTCCAAGTTATATTCTTCAAAGTGTTAAAGACACCATACTATAGAGATACATGCATGCCCATGTTTATAGCAGCACAATTTATGCTAAATATTGGAAGTATCTAGTATGTCCATCAATACATCAATGATTAAAAAAATGTAGCATTTATACACAATGGAGTACTACTCTTCCACAAAGATAAGTAAATCATTGCTTACTTATCTTGAATGAATGTACCTTGAAATCAGAATGTTAAGTAAAGCAAATCAGACATACAAAATTAAATATTACATGGTTTCTCTTGTATTAAATACCCAAATTCAAAATGAAGTGCAAATTAAAAAACAGACAATAGAAAAAAAAAAGAAAACAAACGCTGCTGCAATCCAACATGCACTGTGTATCTACAAGTGTATCTTGATTTAGAACAATTATCATGTGAGTTTTATACACTTTTGACCTGCTACTTTGACTGTTAACATTTTTTTTTTTTTTTTTTTTGGTACCGGGGATCGAACTCAAGACCTCGCGATTGCAAAGCAAGCACTTAAGCCACTGAGCTAAATCCCCGGCCTGACTGTTAGCATTTATTTATTATAACTAACTTGATAAAAACATAAAATAAATCAAGGAATCTAATTTTGCCAAAAAAATTTAAAAAGAGGGAATGGATGAGAAAGAGAAAAAAAGAATTGATTGTTATGCAGGTTTATCAATTCCCACAATTAATATCATCACTATGTACTTGCAAACATGTACTCATAAAAATAAAAAGTTTTTTAAAATACAAAAACAATGAAGCTGAATTCTGTCTTTATATCATACACAAACATAACTCACAATGGACCATATACATTTCGAATTATTTTATATTATATATTTATTTAAAATATAAATATATTTATATTTACATGTAACAATACACTGTTTTATGTTTACATAGCAGTTATATATACTATACATATACTATACATATCTATATAGATATACATATACTGTATATGTGTTTATATGTGACCTAAAACTATAAAACTTTTCCAAGGAACAAAACATTGTGATCTAGAGTTAATCAGAAACTTCTTAGATATGACACTAAAGTACAAAGGACCAAAAAGCAAAAATAGGTAAATTGCACTTCACGTGTTATGGCTTATATCTAGATGTCCCCCCAAAGCCTCATGTGGTCATGGAACTTATTTGGAAGTGGCTGAATCTAGAGCATGTGATTGCTTCGTAGTGCAATGCTGGATTGAGGTGCCGGGATTCAGGGTGAGTGATTGCTGGATCAGTCCACTGGTTAAATTGGCGCTGCCCTAATCCCACTAAAGACTAAATGCAATATGAAGGACAGAAAGAAGCTGGTCTCAACCTCTTGTTGCTTTTGCTGTATTCTGTCACCATGAACTGTTGTCCCTCTGCCATGTGCCACCCTGCCTTTGAGCCACCTGGTTACGGACTGAAACTGCTATAAATTGTGAGCTAAACAAATGTTTCCTCCTTTAACTTTGGGCATGGATGTTTTGTCTTACCAATGAGATAAGTAACTAATGCATCATCAAATGTAATAGTTTTGTGCTGGGTTTAGTGTTGCGTACCTGTAATCCTAGTCCTCTGAGAGGCTAGGGCAGGAGAATTACAAATTTGATTTTAACGTTGACAATTTATCAATTTAGGGGAATTCTATCTCAAAATAATAAAGGGCTGGAGATGTTGTTGAGTGCAAAGGCTCTGGGTTCGATCCTCAGTACAAAAAAGTCATTCTATTGTGATTCAAAGGCAATCTCCAAGAAGGGAAAAGAGCAATACAGAGAATGGGAGAAAATATTTTCAGATTACATATATGATAAGAAATTTACAGGTAGAATATGTAAAATAACTCATAGTTTGACAATAAAAAGGAAAATGATCTAATACAGAGACTGGAAGAATAACAAGCAAAGAGCCAGTCATCTTTCTGACAAGTTGAGAAAGATAAGTGCTAAGCAACACCAACTGTAGTCAGAAATGTGAGGAAATCTTTCAATGTATGGTAGAGGTAAAGCCAGAATAGCATAAACACTATAGTTTTTAAGGAAAAGAGAAAGAGATGACAAATAAAGACAATTTTCCAAGGAGAAGGTGAGTGGACTAATGTCTTACATCTTCTTGCTAAGACAAAATACCCAGTGGCCACAAGTGAAAGGAGAAATGGCTTATTTTGGTTCACAGTGTGTAGAAATTTCAATCCATAACAAGCTGGGTCCAAGGCAGGGTGGCATGGCAGAAGGGCATGGCAGAGGAGAAACAGTTCACCACAAAGTAAGCAGTAGGCAGTGAGCTGCAAGCCTTCCCTCCCCTTTTATTTCATTTGGGCAGCAAGCCTTTTGAGTGAGGCCACCCACACTTAGGATAAGGCTTCTATTATCCACACCTGGAAGAATGCTAAACCAATTTAGTTATCACACACACTTAATCAATATTCACGCACCCTCATCCCACATCACATGTCCATGATCCAGTCACCTCCCAAAAGCCTCACCTATGGAAGATTTATGCTGGGATTCAGTATACTAGTGGGTAACCAACTACACTGAACCACATTATTATGTCAAAGGTGTGACATCTTTTAAAAGAACAAAGTCATTAGTAAATTGGTGGTTACTTGAGTTCATGTAACAAATTATTATCTAGATTGTTTGCTGTGTAATATTATACAAAGCTTGATGTCTGACTTGGAGAAATCAGTGCTGATAGCTTAGCAGTTCCTGAGAGCAGCTTGGGGATAAGGTCCTGGGAGGAACAGCTGAGGCATAAAGGTTATGCAGAACCTGTCTGCAGTCTCTGGGCCGTGTTACTCCATTGCTGGGTATCAGGGAGCTGGATGTTCTCTGAGTGAGAGGAGCAGCAGAGGAATAGGGTCACCGTATACCTCTTATCACAGCTGGGGAGCACTGGAGGAGATGGCTGACCTGATTTCCTGGTAGAGGACGCAGTGCACCAGTGGGGCTGCAGGCCTCTGTGGATATAAATGAAATTACAGCCTCTCTCTGGTGGCTAAAAATGATGTGAAGGGTTTCTTGTGAAATTCTAAGAGACCACAGGACTTGGAGGGCACAGGCTCTTATTGCTAAATAAATGGTCCCACCATCTTTTCCTTTGTCATGAATTTTCTTCTCACACATGGTAGCTGAAACGTTTGGAGGTGAAAGAGCAGTGGGTTACAGAGTGGATGCCCATAGATTGGGTAGGGTCTTGCTCCTGGCTACAAAGGATAGGCCTGCGTAGTACTGCTGCTCCTTCTTTCACAGAGGCCCCTGGGTGGAGGTTACATAAGGCAGTCATCCTGCCCTCCTTTCCGACCGTGGCTGATGCAGAGGCATCTGTGCTGTGAGCTGACAGAGTCCTAAGGGGATGCTCCCTGCATTAAGGAGATACACTGTGTGAAGAAAGCCAAGTCCCAGATGCATTTGTACATCTTTCCAATAAACTGAGGCTAATGGGCTATTCCTGGAAGAGGTTAAAAAAGAAAACACTCAAAGGTAGGAAAAAATTAGGTACCCTGGAATATCTTTGCAAGCAAGAAGAGAAACTGATTCATATCTTGAAGTAGAGAATTTCAGCTCCCAAGGTTCTGATCTCCCCCACTGTGAAATAAATATTAGGCCACAAGAGATAGATAGCAACAAGACACTTAGCCCAGGAAGATGCCTAAATACCCATCTGTAAAAAATGTGCTGATGACCCTTAGTGCTACTAAATTGTGCAACTAAAAAGATGGGAAGCAAATGCCCTTAATTTAAAGGCTGCATATTTTGTTCACTCCCTGCTGATACCAGACCCTCTTTTTGCTGAACACAACTCTTGGCTGTTCCTGAGCCATGAAATTATTTGTCATTTCTCTCCAGTGAAATGTTATGGAGATCACTAAAAGTCAATTTGAGAGTGGGAGTTACTACTTCATACTGTTGTTGGTGATGGATTATGGGACTTAAAATAATGCCCGCATCTTAACTTTTTTAAGTGTATGAACTCTCAGAAAGAAATGACCTCAGTAACATGTTCACACAGAAGAGATAAAACATCATCTTGGCAAAATAGCTATTTATCAGACATTGTCATCATCCCATAGACAAAATAGGCTTCAAATCCTATGCTCTAATTTGAAAGGCTCCCCAAGGAACAATGCACTGGATCTGGTGGTTAAAAATATTACTGCTTTTTAGGTAGCAATATTGACTGCCTCTGTAGAGCTCCAGAGACTTTTACCAAATCTGTTTTCTCACCCAATGGGGCAGAGCTCAGTTATGTGTCCCAGGTTTTCCCTTGTGGCCCCGTGACTGGACTCGTGCTGCATGTGATTGGTAGTAATGTGCGCCATGCTTTCCTCATGAATCCTTCAGTTATGATGCACACTCTGCCCTCTTTGTCACTCACTCTCCTGGGAAACCACACATAAATGGTGACCAACTAGAAGATGGAAGAGCCAAGTCTCAAATAAAATTTTGGCTATTGCCTGAGTGTTTTGTTTACTTTCTTATTGCTTACACAAAATACCCTTTACCCAAAGTTAAAGGAGAAAAGGTTCATCTTAGCTCTCAGTTTGTAGAGGTCCATAGTCAGCTACCTCCAGGACAGAGTAGCATAGCAGAGGGGTACAGATGAGGAGAAACAGTCCCTGGCAGGGTAGGCAGGAGGCAGCAGTGAGCCTTTCTATCTGAACGCATGTCAACTATAAGCCCATTGGACATTGCTGCCTGCACACAAGCTAGGCCTTCCCATTATCCACGCCCAGAACTGCAGTACCAATCAGTGGACTAATTGTAATCACTTACTCTTTGCTTCTGTAATTTCAGTTGTGTTAAATTGTGCATGTAAGTGAGATCACACAGCACTTAGCTTAATGTTCTCCAGTTCCATTCACATTGGTGCAAATGATTAGCTATCTCAGTCTCTAAAGGCTAAATAGTATTCCACTAGGTATAAAATACCTTGACAACCACTTGGGTTGATTCATAATTTATACATTGTGATTGGTACTTCAGTGAACATGGGTGAAAAATCTCCTTAACAATAGACTTCAAGGGCCAGAGATTTAGCTCAACAGCATAAACACTTGACTGGCAAGAGCAAAGTCATGACACAGACTGCCGGGTCTCCCCGAGTGCTGATTCTCCTACCTGTGAACCTGGGTGGCCACATCTGATTCTCAGTTCTCTGACAGAGATCGCATTAGTAAAGTGCTGGCAGACAATGAGCATGTAGCAGGCTCTCACTTTGCTCTAACAGTTTATTCCATTCAAGATGTAGGTGCCATCCTGGCTCCAGAGATTTTTCCAAGGTGTGAGACCCAACACCTGCAAATCCAGACATGGAGGCACAGGGCTGAGGTCATGGATATGTACCTGTAGTGCATTTCTTCGATGCAGATCCTTCAAACTAGAAGTCTGTGGGCTGAATTCTGCCCTCACACATGTTTTCTTTAATATTTGCAGTGTTAAATTTTTAAGTAAGTTGCTAATATTTAAAAATCACACTGGAAATCCAATTTTAGGCTTTTCATAAATAACAGAATTGCTTGGAGTGTTTGGCTGCCTCCCCTGCTTGGGGAGGGCAGTGACTGGTGTGGGTCTGCTTCTCCCTCTGCTCTGGTCTCTAAAGGAGCCTCCTGGCCTTTAGTACCTGTTGGCTGCTGGAGGAACCCGAGTGTGCAACCTTAGCGCTCTAGTCTGATGTCAAAGACTGAAAACCTCCTTGCAGTCTTGCCACTGCCCAAGATTTGGTCTCTAATGTAATTTAACTCTTATGATAAACTTATGGACCAGGTACCCTTAGCATTCCTGTTTCTTAAAAGAAAACTTAGGGCACGAGAAGGTCAAATAACTTGCCCCAGGTCATGCAGTAAGAAATTAGAAGATGGGATTAAAGCCCAGCATGTCCAGCTCCAGTTTGGGTCCTGAAACCAAGAGACATCTTGTATCTCTGACCCTGGTGCTATAAACTTTGGGTGGGGAAGCAAGAGAGGAAGATGGGAAGAGAGGGGAAGAAGGATGTGCAGGAGAGAGGGAGAGAGGGAGAGAGACCCACTTCTACCAAGTTCTCCTGGCAGGCAGTTTATGAGTTCACTGCCTAATTGCAGGAAAAGCTACATGAGGGTTCACTTCTGAAATTAATTCTTGAGCGAACAGTGCAGAGGATTCCAGTGACTTAGTGGATGGAGGTTAATTGCCTATGATTCTGGTGAGCTAGAGAAAGTGCCAAATGAAATGGAGAGAAAGCCAGATTCTAACAAAGGAAGTTATCTGCCAGAAGCCTCTTGTTTTCCAGCATCACAGGATGAAATAAATTGTGAGACATACCCATAAATATTCCTTTATTCTGTAATATGGAAGTAGTTACTGCTAATTTATTCGTGGCTCCTTTATCTGTTATGACATCACTGGCTAAGACCTTCACTATGAAGGGAAAAAAAATCCCGGTGCCCACGAAGGCCATCTGGAAACCTTGGGAGACAGACACTGTTAATATTATCACTACACATTTAGCTACTGGACCCTGAAATACCAGAAGTTTAGCAGATTTCTCCAGGCTTGTAATTGTCCAGGTAGTCAAGGTCTTTCCCAGTGTCCTAGTTATGTCTCTTTAAGCTTCCAGTAACAATCCCTGTATCATTATGCAAACTGTAGGGTTATTGCTTAAGAACTAAAAAACATTTTTATTTGCTTTGAATTTCATGACAATTCTATGGTATGAATGCAGTCAATTTATCTAATTTTTAAAGAATTTCACCTGAGCCTAAGAGAGGTAATAAAACATGCTGTAGTCCACTAGTAGAAAATGCCAGCGAAATAACACCTAGATCCTCGGAGTCCCACTGCAGTGAGTCTCCTGTAAAAGTAACTTCCTGTGAGCACTTTCTCCCTGAAGTCTAGACATCCGGGGCTGTTTCAGAGAGTTGAGCACAGAGTAATACTGTTAGAAGGTGTCCTTGGGGAAGAAAAACCATGTAGTTTCTAGGTGGGTAGGCTGCAAAGCAATAAGATCCAAGAACCCAGAAATAGCAGAAGGATAGTCAAAAGCTGGAGAATCCAAAACTAAGTTCTATAGGAAAGTAAGCAGAATCAGAGAAAAATTCTAAGTATCACTTAAGATCACCATGGCTGCCTTTGACAAGCACCAACCACAAGGACTCAGCCAAAGGCAGATTTATTTTTATGTAGCAGGTCAGTTGGAAATAGGAAGTACAGGGCCAGGACCGTGACCACTTCAATGCCTTAGGATGCCAGACTCCTGAGTTTTCTGCTCCTCCTTTTTTAGCCTGCAGCTTTCATGCTGCTGCTGAAAATGTGAGTGCATATCCACTGGCCCATGAAGGTAAAGGCACAAAGAAATCAAGACGCAAACCAGGTGCCGCTGCTCCCTTCTAAGGAGGATGTCTGGAAGTTTCCCAACCCTCTGCAACACTCGACTGCATCCTGTTGGCCTAAATGATGTCACATAACCACTCCTGGTGGTTGCAAAGGAGTCAGATAAATTGAGCTCTTTTGTGTGTTATGTTCATTACATAACTACCCTGCATAGACTTCATCTCTGTGGTGCCTCCACACAGCAAACAGTATGCATTCAAATGGAAACGTGAAAGACTGTAAATGGACCATATGCAATGGTGTGGCTAGACGTAGGGCATCTCCAAGGATCGGCAAGGTCACTCAGGACTAATAATGGGGCATCCCTTAGGCTTAAAATCATGAAGAGAGAGTAATATCAGAGCCAGGAAGGGCAGAACTAGGTATAGAATGCCACCTGGAAAGAACCAGTAACTTTTGGCAATCAACTCAGGGCAATCACAAAAAACAAAAGGGACTAATAGCTTTTGCTCACTTTCTACCTTGCCTCTGATATCTGCCAAATCTCCCTGGGGATTGATCAAACCATTAGAAGGCAGAAGGCAGGCAAAACTTCCTCTGACGTCCACATAGGTCAGTATCCTGAGGCAGACAGCAAGCTCATGGAAGGCAAACTTATCATCAGCCAGACCCGTCCTTTCTAGAAATGGAATGTTTGTGCAATATCTCTTGTCCTTCTATTCTCATCCACTGTGTTCTCCCAAAGTAAACATTATTATTTAATCCTTCCATTTCTTGAGGTTCATAACCTCACTCACAGGAAGCCATCTCTGGCCCCTGGATAGTGCAGCTTCTTGTCATATGTTCTCAAGGTGTACACACACACACACACACACACACACACAGGGCACCCAGCCCCCTGCAATTACCCACTTCATGGCATTTCCTTGTCAGGCTGCAAACACTTCTGTTATTGTGTTTCTTGCTGGGCTGTTCCAGGTAAATATAGCATCGCAACACATTAGTATTCAGTAGCATTTGCTTGGATTATCATCATAGAATAGAACCCACTACCCGAGATGTGGAGAGCACAGAGTATATGAGCCTCAGATGTCTGGACTTCATTTCAGTCTGGAGGGTGATCCCTTGGATAGTGCTGAGAATGGCTCTGGGAGACAATGAAACAGCAGCTCCAGTCTCTGCCCTGGGCAATCCTGGAGAGACACTGTCTTGGTTATTTTTCTCTTGTTGCTGGAATCAAATATCTGATGTCTAAAGTTAAGGAAGGAAAGGTTTATTTAGCTCACAGCTTGTGGAGGTTTCAGTCCATATTCACCTGGCTCCAAGGCAGGGTGGTATGGCACAGGGGTAGATGTTCATGGCTGTGGCAGGTATCAAAAGCAACAGGAGCAAAAAGGAAGAAGCAAGATTCTTTCCCTCCCTTATATTGTATGCCTGTTACCCACCCACCCCTGTCCACATGGCTGCATCACTCACACCACCAATCCCAGCACTAGACAACAAACCAATCACAAATGCTAGACTCAGCCACCTTTGCAAAGCACCCCCACCATGACCACATGAGGCTTTGGAGAGACATCCAAACACAAACCATAACAGATGCAGACACATTCTTGCAGGTCTCCAAAGCAGTCCAGTCATTAGTATGTTTTTACCAAGGGCTATGGAAAACAACCAGAGCCCAGATTTAGCCAACTTGTTCCCTTGTCTAAGGATCATTAGTCTGTCTTTTCCAGAAACAGGAGGAGTTTCCAGTTGCATGTGATCTTGTTCCAGTGACTCTTACACTAACAAATCCTTTCCTCATTCTATGCCTGAATAAATTAAGGGGCCCTGGTACTCTTTACATTTTATTATATATGCTCATTTCTAATTTATTCTGGGATGTAAGCATATAAAACAGTCAGCAAGTAATAGGTGTTGAGTACATGTGAGTCAGCTTTTCGTCACTATAACAAAATAGCTAAGAACAACTTAAAATTTTAAAATAGAAAAGATTCAGTTTGGCTCATAGTTTCAGAGATCTCAGTGCATGGTCACCTGGCTCCATTTCAGTGGGTCACTAAAGAGGCAGAAGATCTCGGCAAAAGCCTGTGGTGGAGGGACGCTGCTAATCTCATGATAGAAAGAGGTAAAAAGAGAGTCAGAGAAAAAGAGACCAAGGAAATTACAGACGCTTCAGGGGTGTGTCCCCCAACCCACTTTCTCTAACCAGGGCTTGCCTCCTAGAAACACACTTCACTGTGAACTCCTCAGAGGGTTAGTTCCTCGGTGATGTTAGGGCCTTCACGATTGAATCACCTCTCTAAACTCCATCTCAGCACAGTGCTGTAATGGAAATCAAGTCTTCAAAGCATGAATCTTGGGGGGACACTTCATATTAAAACTATAACAACATGTATATTTTCATAATTTCAGTTTTTAATGCTTCTAGTTATATTGCTGAAAGACATAAAAACAAAAAACAAACTCCAAAGAGTTAAATCTACCATCTCTCAGGAAATGGTATATATGTAACATTATACATATAGATAGATATAGATATAGATATAGATATAGATATAGATATAGATATAGATATACTGCTTTTCTCTTTGTAGTAACTGTGCAGTCCTCTGCTTTCTCTGTCCTGTTTTCTGCATGAGTTGATATCATACTGCTTTTCTCTTTGTAGTAACTGCGCAGTCCTCTGCTTTCTCTGTCCTGTTTTCTGCATGAGTTGATATCCTCTGAGATGATCCTCTTGCTTGACATGCAATTATCTTAAAACTTGCTATATGAAGTAATTATTATACTGTAGTATATTAACAATGTTTGAGAACACCTGGAAAAATTCTAGGATGCAATCTGTTATTAAAAATACATTTCTAAAGTATTTTGATACTCATATTTTCCCCCTTCTTTCCAAATTGTTGAAGATGTGATTTGGACCTGTCATAGGCCATATATTCTATAAATAAGATTCTTTAGCTTCTAGGGATGCATGTTCAATAACATGAGCATAAGCATAGTTTTCCCAACGATTTAGCTTCTACAGAAAATATTTCTTTCAATATTCTGTAGGTAGATTTCTACAACATTGTTAAATTTAGAGTTCTCAGATACTCATGATCATTGTAAACAGATGTTGAAGTGTCACTCATGGACAGTTTACCATCTTGCTACACCCTCCATGTACCTAGTCACCTCCCACCAATCCTTGCAGAGCCCCACCAAATCCAAATTCCAGTGCATACTAATGGCTCTGTCCTATTCAATTCTATATTTAGGTTTTTCTTCACTCCAGGAAACCCATTTTCACATATAATATTCAACCTATGCTCTACTCATCTGTGCTGAGTAATTTATTATTTTACTATAAAATTTCACCTTTTATTGTATGAGCATACACATTGTGTTCTAATTAATAATACACAATAAATTTATTGAGCTCTTTTTCTGTACTAACTCATTTAATCTTCCCTATAACTGAAAGTTACTGCTGTTTTATCAGATGAAGTAATAGATACAAAGAGAGCTTAAGTAATTTTGCCTAGACCACATGAGAGCAGGTTAATTCATCCATTCTTTCTGAAGTCATTAAATATTTATTTCTGGAGATGTAGTATTGATGCTATGTACTGCTTAACTGTTTATTCTTGTGCAGGGATAGTATTTTATAGTTTTGCAGCTATAACTGTACCATAGTGCCAGGTACACAGGTCCTTCCAGATATATTCTTGTTGACTGAGTTGTTGCGAATTACAATATCGGATGTGACAGACGACTTTTAACTACAGTAGAATTTTGGCCATAATTTAATGTTAAACTAAGGTACAATTCTCAGAAACCACACACACTCGGAGATCTGTCTTTTGTCCCTAAGCAAGATTGGACAGCCACACAGCACAGTGGAAGAATTCACACCTCCCTCAGGAACTATTTTATTTGGCATTAAGAATCCATTTTCCAACCGAAATGTCCTCATCCTGCTCTTTGTATAATTGCATATTGACCTTAATGCAGGGAATGTCAGCATCCCTCTGCCTACTGCTGGGAACCTTCTTCCTGGAGTATTTCATAGTTTGTCAAACTTTGCCTCACTTCTAGGTTTCCTTACAAAGATTAATATCTATTAAGGTCTTTATTTATTTATTTTGGTACCAGGGATCGAACTCACAACCTTGCACAGGCCATG